>ML111113.1:110364-309405 GCA_003697995.1 Taxidea taxus jeffersonii
AAGTCCGGAATTGTGATGCCACCAACTTTGGCTTTCTTTTTCAATATTCCTTTGGCTATTCGAGGTCTTTTCTGGTTCCATATAAATTTTAGGATTATTTGTTCCATTTCTTTGAAAAAATTGGATGGGATTTTGATAGGCATTGCATTAAATGTGTAGATAGCTTTAGGTAGCATAGACATTTTCACAATATTTATTCTTCCAATCCATGAGCATGGAACATTTTTCCATTTCTTTGTGTCTTCCTCAATTTCTTTCATGAGTACTTTATAGTTCTCTGAGTATAGATTCTTTGCCTCTTTCGTTAGGTTTATTCCTAGGTATCTTATGGTTTTGGGTGTAATTGTAAATGGGATTGACTCCTTAATTTCTCTTTCTTCTGTCTTGTTGTTGGTGTAAAGAAATGCAACTGATTTCTGTGCATTGATTTTATATCCTGACACTTTACTGAATTCCTGTACAAGCTCTAGCAGTTTTGGAGTGGAGCCTTTTGGGTTTTCCACATATAGTATCATATCATCTGCAAAGAGCGATAGTTTGACTTCTTCTTTGCCTTTAATTTTGGATGCCTTTAATTTCTTTTTGTTGTCTGATTGCTGAGGCTAGGACTTCTAGTACTATGTTGAATAGCAGTGGTAATAGTGGACATCCCTGCCGTGTTCCTGACCTTAATGGAAAAGCTCTCAGTTTTTCTCCATTGAGAATGATACTTGCCGTGGGTTTTTCATAGATGGCTTTGATAATATTGAGGTATGTGCCTTCTATCCCTACACTTTGAAGAGTTTTGATTAGGAAGGGATGTTGCACTTTGTCATATGTTTTTTCAGCATCTATTGAGAGTATCATATGGTTCTTGTTCTTTCTTTTGTTAATGTACTGTATCACATTGATTGATTTGCGGATGTTGAACCAACCCTGCTGCCCTGGAATAAATCCCACTTGGTCGTGGTGAATAATCCTTTTAATGTACTGTTGGATCCTATTGGCTAGTATTTTGGTGAGAATTTTCGCATCTGTGTTCATCAAAGATATTGGTAATTCTCTTTTTTGATGGGATCCTTGTCTGGTTTGGGGATCAAGGTGATGCTGGCCTCATAAAATGAGTTTGGAAGTTTTCCTTCCATTTCTATTTTTTGGAACAGTTTCAGGAGGATAGGAATTAATTCTTCTTTAAATGTTTGGTAGAATTCCCCTGGGAAGCCATCTGGCCCTGGGCTTTTGTTTGTTTGGAGATTTTTGATGACTGTTTCAATCTCCTTACTGGTTATGGGCCTATTCAGGTTTTCTGTTTCTTCCTGGTTCAGTTTTGGCAGTTGATATGTCTCTAGGAAAGCATCCATTTCTTCCAGATTGTCGAATTTGTTGGCATAGAGTTGTTCATAATATGTTCTTATGATTGTTTGTATTTCTTTGGTGTTGGTTGTGATCTCTCCTCTTTCATTCATGATTTTATTTATTTGGGTCCTTTCTCTTTTCTTTTGGATAAGTCTGGCCAGGGGTTTATCAATCTTATTAATTCTTTCAAAGAACCAGCTCCTAGTTTCATTGATTTGTTCTATTGTTTTTTTGGTTTCTATTTCATTGATTTCTGCTTTGATCTTTATTATTTCTCTTCTCCTGCTGGGTTTAGGCTTTCTTTGTTGTTGTCTCTCGAGCTCCTTTAGGTGTAGGGTTAGGTTGTGTACTTGAGACCTTTCCTGTTTCTTGAGATAGGCTTGTATCGCTATATATTTTCCTCTCAGGACTGCCTTTGTTGTGTCCCACAGATTTTGGACCGTTGTGTTTTCATTATCATTTGTTTCCATGGTTTTTTTCAATTCTTCTTTAATTTCCTGGTTGACCCATTCATTTTTTAGAAGGATGCTGTTGAGTCTCCATGTATTTGTGCTCTTTCCAAATTTCCTCTTGTGATTGAGTTCTAGCTTCAGAGCATTGTGGTCTGAAAATATGCAGGGAATGATCCCAATCTTTTGATACCTGTTGAGACCTGATTTATGACCCAGGATGTGATCTATTCTGGAGAATGTTCCATGGGCACTAGAGAAGAATGTGTATTCTGTTGCTTTGGGGTGAATGTTCTGAATATATCTGTGATGTCCATCTCGCCCAGTGTGTCATTTAAGACCTTTATTTCCTTGTTGATCTTTTGCTTGGATGATCTGTCCATTTCAGTGAGGGGTGTGTTAAAGTCTCCAACTATTATTGTATTCTTGTCAATGTGTTTCTTTGATTTTGTTATTAATTGGTTTATATAGTTGGCTGCTCCCATGTTAGAGGCATAGATATTTAAAATTGTTAGATCTTCTTGTTGGACAGACCCTTTGAGTATGATGTAATGTCCTTCCTCATCTCTTATTATAGTCTTTGGCTTAAAATCTAATTGATCTGATATAAGGATTACCACCCCAGCTTTCTTCTGATGTCCATTAGCATGGTAAATTGTTTTCCACCCCCTCACTTTCAATCTGGAGGTGTCTTCAGGTCTAAAATGAGTTTCTTGTAGGCAGCATATGGATGGGTTTTGTTTTTTTATCCATTCTGAAACCCTGTGTCTTTTGATTGGGGCATTTAGCCCATTTACATTCAGGGTAACTATTGAGAGATATGAATTTAGTGCCATTGTATTGCCTGTATGGTGATTGTTACTGTATAATGTCTCTGTTCCTTTCTGATAATACTTTTAGGGTCTCTCTTTGCTTAGAGGACCCCTTTCAATATTTCCTGTAGAGCTGGTTTGGTGTTTACAAACTCTTTCAGGTTTTGTTTGTCCTGGAAGCTTTTAATCTCTCCTTCTATTTTCAATGATAACCTAGCTGGATAAAGTATTCTTGGCTGCATGTTTTTCTCGTTTAGTGCTCTGAATATATCATGCCAGTTCTTTCTGGCCTGCCAGGTCTCTGTGGATAAGTCTGCTGCCAATCTAATATTTTTACCATTGTATGTTACAGACTTCTTGTCCCGTGCTGCTTTCAGGATTTTCTCTTTGTCGCTAAGACTTGTAAATTTTACTATTAGATGGCGGGGTGTGGGCCGATTCCTATTGATTTTGAGGGGTGTTCTCTGCACCTCCTGGATTTTGATGCTTGTTCCCCTTGCTATATTAGGGAAATTCTCTACAATAATCCTCTCCAGTATACCTTCTGCTCCTATTTCTCTTTCTTCTTCTTCTGGAATCCCAATTATTCTAATGTTGTTTCGTCTTATGGCATCACTTATCTCTCGAATTCTCCCCTCGTGGTCCAGTAGTTGTTTGTCTCTCTTTTGCTCAGCTTCTTTATTCTCTGTCATTTGGTCTTCTATATCACTAATTCTGTCTTCTGCCTCATTTATCCTAGCAGTAAGAACCTCCATTTTTGATTGCACCTCATTAATAGCTTTTTTTTATTTCAACTTGATTAGACTTTAGTTCTTTTATTTCTCCAGAAAGGGCTTTTATTTCTCCTGACAGGGTTTCTCTAATATCTTCCATGCCTTTTTCGAGCCCGGCTAGAACCTTGAGAATCGTCATCCTGAATTCCAGATCTGACATATTACCAATGTCTGTATTGATTAGGTCCCTAGCCTTCCGTCCTGTCTCCTGCTCTTTTTTTTGTGGTGAGTTTTTCCGCCTTGTCATTTTGTCCAGATAAGAATCCGCTGTTCTCCTTGTTAAGTGATTTGGTCTTGGCTGGATTTCTTTGATCTTCTGGTGGAGGGGCCTGTTGTAGTGAGTCTCAAGTGTCTTTGCCCCAGGCGGAGTTGTACCGCCCTTACCAGGGGCCGGGCTAAGTAATCCTCTCAGGTTCGCTTTCGGGAGCTTTTGTTCCCTGAACGCTTTCCGTAGAGTTCCGGAGGACGGGAATGACAATGGCGGCCTCCCAATCTCCGGTTCAGAGGAGCCGAGAGCTAGGGGTCCCAGTCTTCAGTGCGCCTTCAGAGAAAAGCGTTTAATCACTCCCGTCTCCCCAGCCTCCGTTTGCGCCCGGAGACCAGGCGCGCACCCGGAGACCATGCGCGCCCGGAGACCGCGCTCGGAGAAAATCATGCGTAATCAGTCCTGTCTCACTGGCTTCTGGGAGCACTCCGAGCTCACCCAGCCTGTGACCAAGCATCTCTGTCTCTGGCAGAGTCCCACCTGGAGCCTCCAAACCCCGTAGATCCCTGAGCTCTCCCGGGTCGGAGTCTCCCCGGATCTTGTGGGGACCCCTCGCACAGAGCACCGGCCCGTGCCCCAGAGCACCGGCCCGTGTCACAGACCACTAGGAAACCTCAGCTCTGTCTCCGCAGCTGGCTTCCCCGCTCTAATACCTGTGAGCTCTGCGACACTCAGACACCCCCGATCCTTCTGTGACCCCACGGGACCTGAGTCCACGTTGTCCCCGTGAGGTCTTCACCCCAGTTTAGCCTCTGGAGCGATGTCCCTCCATGGAGCAGACTTTTAAAAGTCCTGATTTTGTGCTCTGCCGCTTGCCGGGAGCCAGCCCCTCCCCCTGGGGTCTATCTTCCCGTCACGTTGGATTCACTTCTCCGCTGGTCCTACCTTTTAGAAAGTGGTCGATTTTCTGTTTCTAGAATTGTTGTTTTTCTTCTCTTCGATCTCCTATTGGATTGATAGGTATTCGGAATGGTTTGATAGGCTATCTAGCTGATCTCCTGCTGTCTGATGTCGTCTCAGCCTGCTACTTCTCCGCCATCTTGACTCCTCCCCCCCTGCAAAATACATTCTTAAGACATGGTCTCCAAGGCCTGCATTACTCATACCAAAACCAGAGTAGGACACCACCTCCCCCATAAAAAGGAAACTACAGACCAATATCACTGATGAACACTAATACAAAAGTCCTCAATAAAACATTAGCAAATTAAATCCAACAATACATGAAAAAAAATCATGCACTATGATCAAGTGGAATTTATTCCTAGGTTTCAAGGGTGGTTCAATATTCACAAATCAATCAACATGATATAGCACATCAATAAGAAAAAGGTTAAAAACTATATGGTCATTTTGATAGATGCAGAAAAAGCATTTGATAAAGTACATTGATGATAAACACCTTCAACAAAGTTTGCTTAGAGGGAACATACCTCCATATAGTAAAGGCCGTAGATGAAAAACCCACAGCTGACATCATACTCAATGGTAAAAAAAAAAAAAAAAAAAAAAACCTGAGAATTTTTCCCCTAAGATCAGGAACAAGACTACAATGTGTACTCTTGCCACTTTTATTCAACATAGTACTAGAAGTTCTAGTGACAGCACTCAGACAAGAAAAAGAAAAGACATCCAAATCGGTAAGGAAGAAGTAAAACCTTGACTACTTGCAGATGACATGGTACTACATACATAGAAAGCCCTAAAGGCTCCACCAAACACTACTGGAACTGAAAAATAAATTCCATAAGGTCACAGAGTACAAAATCAGTATGCAGAAATCCATTGTATTTCCAGATACTAATAAGGAAACGACAGAAAGAGAAATTAATAAAGCAACCCATTTACAATTGCACCAAAAATAATGAAACACCTAGTAATAAACTTAACCAAGAAAAAAAAACCTGTACTCTAAACTATACATCACTGATGAAAGAAACTCAAGATAACACAAATAGAAAGATATTCCATGCTCATGGATTGAAAAAACAAATATTGTTAAAGTGTCCATGGTACCCAAAGCAATCTACAGATTTAATACAACCCCTATCCAAATACTAACCGGATTTTTCACAGAACTAGCATAAAAAATCCTAAAATTTATATGGAACCACAGAATACCCCAAACAGTGACAGCAATCTCAAGAAAAAAAAAACTAAGTTGAAGTTATCACAGTTCCAGATTTCAAATTATACCACAGAGCTGTAGTAATCAGAACAGTATGGTATGGCACAAAAATAGACACATAGATCAGTGAAACAGGATAGAAAGCCCAGAGACAGAGCCACAATTACATGGTCAATTAATCTTTGACAAAAAGGCAGGAACATGCGATGAGAAAAAGTCTCTTCAAAGTCTCTTCAAAGGCAGGAATATGTAGTGGGAAAAGTCTCTTCAGAAAGTCTCTTCAAATGGTATTGGGAAAATTGCTACATGCAAAAGAATGAAACTAGACCACTTTCTTACACCATACACAAAAATACACTCAAAATCGATTAAAGACCTAAATATGAGGCCTGAAACCATAAAAATCCTAGAAGAGAGCATAGGCAGTAATTCCTCTGATATTGGCCATAGCAACATTTTTCTAGATCTGTCTCCTGAGGCAAGGAAAATAAAAGCAAAAATAAGCTATTAGGACTATATCAAAATAAAAAGCTTCTGCACAGTGAAGGAAACAATCAACAAAACTAAAAGACAGACTACTGATCATGAGAAGATATTTGCAAATGAACATATCCAACAAAGGGTTAGTATCCAAAATATATAAAGTATAGAACCCAAAACACACACACACACACACACACACACTAATCCAACTAATAAATGGGCAGAAGGCAAGAACAGACATTGCTCCAAAGAAGATATCCAGATGGCCGACAGAAAAGATACTCAATATCACTTACCATCAGGGAATTACAATTCTGAACTATTATCAGAATGGCTAAAAATCGAAAACACAAGAAACAACATGCATTTGCAAAGATAAGTTAAAAATAAGAACTATCCTGAGATCCATTACCACACTACTGAGTTTTTACCTCCAAAATACAAAAACACCAGTTTGAAAGGATACATGATTCTATATGTTTATTGCAGCATTGTTTACAACGGCCAAATTATGGAAGACCCCCAAGTCCACCAATAGATGAATGGATAAAGAAGATATGGTGTATATATATATATACATATATATGTGTATATATATATATACACACACACACACACATATATATACCATACACACACACACACACACACACACACACAGTGGGATATTACTCAGCTACAAAAAAGGAATGAAATCTTGCCATTTGTAACAACATGGATGAAGCTAGAGTGTGTAATAGTAAGCAACATAAGACAGTGAAAGAATAACAAATACCATATGTGGAATTTAAGAAATGAAGCAAATGAACAAAGGGAAAGAAAGTAAGAAACCAAGAAATAAGACCCTTGACTCTAGAGAACAGACTGATGGTCACCAGAGGCGAGGTGGGTAGGGGGATGGATGAAATAGGTGACAGGGATTAAGAATTCGCTTATCATGATGAGCACTGCGTGATATAGAATCACTGTGATAGAATCATTGAATCACTATATTATACACCTAAAACTAATATAACACTATGTTAACTGCCCTGGAGTCAAAATTGAAAACTTTAAAAAGAAAGACATGGCCCCTTCCCTTAAAGAAATTAGTTTGCACAGATGTGCAAATCACTTTTTTAAGACTTCATTTATTTATTTGTCAGAGAGAGAGACTGAGCAAGCACAAGCAGTGGGGAGCAGCAGGCAGAGGGAGAAGCAAAGGGCCCGATGGGGGACTCAATCCCAGGGCCATGGCATCATGACCTAAGCCAAGGGCAGAAGCTTAACTGACTGAGCCACCCAGGCATCCCACAAATAATTTTAATACAGCGGACACTGTAATGCTATAAGCAATTTTAATTAAGTGCTTGGGAAGGGTAGAGGAAGGTGTTGATTGCAAATGAAGGCATCCAGGAAGGTTTCACTGGCGAGTTGCCTTCTGACCTGTACCTTGAAGGGGCAGAATGACAAACTGTGGTTCATACTTGGCATTAGCCAGTGCACAGAAGTATGGGAGTTTCCTATAGGTTTGAATAAGAGTGAGCATTCTGAGACATTAGGAAAATCTGACCCTGGAAACGGAGGTTGGATGTCATGTGAGGAATGAGGGCTTTTCACATTGTAGAGCCATAGAAGTTTTTGGTAGCAGCAATGTGACTTGGTCACATCTGTGTTTTAGAAAGGAAACCAAAAATTATTTTGGGGATAGGGAGTTATAGTGTTATAGTGTTATAGGAGTTATAGTGTTATAGGAGGAGAGATGTAAATCAGCACACCTGTTGGATAATGCCTATAGGCATTTAAAGGTTCTTGTGGTGAGAGGGCAATTCCAGTTCTGCATCTTTCTAATCAGACCCCCATCTCAGGTTTATTCCAGATTGTAAACTCCCCATCAGTCCAGACATCTCACTTGGAATATAGCATATTACATGGGAAACATAGTTGTTCGTTAAGACAGCATGGGATTCAAGGGAAGGATAGAAAGTTAATAGCAAATTTTATTAATCTTTTGGAGTCCTGACTCAATATGTGGTATCCTTTTGTGGGAGTATTTTTCTTTTTTATTTTTAAAGCTCAGTGTATTTTTTAAGCCAGAGAAATTGACTATCATAATTCACTTATCATAACAGGAGCCCCTCTAGATTCAACATTTCTTTTTTTTTTTAAGATTTTATTAATTTATTTGACAGACAGAAATCACAAGTAGGCAGAGAGGCAGGCACAGAGAGAGGGAGAAGTAGGCTCCCCACTGAGCAGAGAGCCCGATGCGGGGCTCGATCCCAGGACCTGGGATCATGACCTGAGCTGAAGGCAGAGGCTTTAACCCACTGAGCTGCCCAGGCGCCCCTAGATTCAACATTTCTTTCTTTTTTTTTTTTTTAAGATTTTATTTATTTATTTGATAGAGATTCCAAGTAGGCAGAGAGGCAGGCAGAGAGAGAGAGAGAGAGAGAGAGGAGGAAGCAGGCTCCCCACTCAGCAGAGAGCCCGATGCGGGGCTCGATCCCAGGACCCTGGGATCATGACCTGAGCCGAAGGCAGAGGCTTTAATCCTCTGAGCCACCCAGGCACCCCTAGATTCAACATTTCTATCAAGAGTTTACAACACTGAACTTGGAGATGGTGTTTGAATCAAGGCTTAAAATAATCAGTAGCCCACTGATGATGAGTTCTGATGGGGCTCTGCACCCGGCATGCTCTGTGTGTGTCCATCATCAGGCAGATCACTCTAAAATCTTAAGGTACTTGGTGACCCTACCAGGTTTTTGATAACTAATCAGGTTTCAGCATAGTCACGTGTTCTTCCAGTGGAGAACCTGAGTTATTTAGTTCAAGAGTCCGAGAACTACAGCTGAGAGCTAACTCCAGCCTGCTTTTGTAAATAAAGTTTTATTGGAACACAGTCGTGCCCATCTGCTTAGTATGGTTTATAGCTACTTTCACCCTATGACAGCAGAACTGAAATGCTGCACCAAACCCAGAAATACTCTCTGTACCTTCACAGGAACGTTTGCCATCAACCCTGCAGTAGTGGTAGAAAAGGGAGAGAAGTCAGAAGACATGTGTTCTAAGTCCTAGATTTGCCACCACTTCCCTGCGTGAATTTAAAACAGACACTTGATCTATTTCACACATTTTTTTTCCTTGATACGCACTCTGCCTTCTTCCAGGTACTGTGACAGGCACACGAGCCAATGTGTCTGTAAGGTGCTGGTCATGCTGTAAGGGACTAAGTACACGGAGTACTTGATACTAGCTTGTCTCTTTCCCTCCCCAGAATACCCTGGAGCAGTGCAGCGTGTGCTCCAAGCCTATCATGGAGCGGATTCTGCGAGCCACCGGGAAGGCCTATCATCCTCACTGCTTTACCTGTGTGATGTGCCACCGCAGCCTTGATGGGATCCCATTCACCGTGGACGCTGGTGGCCTCATTCACTGCATTGAGGACTTCCACAAGTAGGCGGTCTGCTTGGTTCCCTTGAGCCTGCCAGTCCCCTCTGGAATCTGTTCTCACAGCCTCATATCTGGGCCATCCGTTCTCCTCTGTCAAAGCTGTAGAATCCCAGGATTTGGTGGGACCTTAAGAAGAGCTTGTTTATCCCCTTCTCCTAATGCGGGAATGGGTATCAGTTAATCCAGCTGTCCTCCAACCTGGTTTCTGCCTAAAGGCAGCCCTGGGGCTGATCTGTCACATCATTGTGCAGCTCTGATACTAAGAACGTTGACTCAGCTGCAGAATATGTGTATTGGAAAGAGGAAGGATCCTAAGGTAGCCTTCCCTGGCCTATACATGAACAAGATGCGTTAACAGTGGAGAAATTGCTGAATGTTTTGGAGCTTTCAGTCTGCTCATTAGAACAGAGCCTGTCTTAAAGCTCCTCAGGTGTGACAGTCCAAGGTTCTCTCTAGAGATGTCCTCTATACTTTGCCGGTCTGCAGAGAGGAGGTCATAGGGAGATAGCATGGACACAGAACATTTTACTCCCTCTTCCTAGTGCAAGCAGCTCACATTTTGGGGTCAGTTTCCTGCATTAGCAGCACATTCACCTCCTCCCATAACCTGTTTCCCAACCCAGGCCTTCTCTTCCTCAGGACACTTTCTAATAACATTAATGAATGTAGTCTTGTGGAGTCTTTTGAGGAAGATTAGGAAGTCAGCTCTCAAGGTGAAGACCACTTAGTCATAGGCCTGGAAAAAGTGTGTCCTTATTCAGTTTTCTTATTCGTCAGGCCCTCTTTCCTCTGTCATAGCTGGGGTTTTCTTGACAATTGTACAATTTTGTGTTTTGCTTCTGTTTATTTGGTCCCTTTCTTAGTTAGATGATTGGTTGATAAGATCTGTTGCATATATTTAGAGATGATACGAAAGCCATGGTGGAGATCTACAAGCCGCTGGCACAGAGGCTTTCTGGCTTCCTTGCTGGGCATTGTGGGTCTTTGAGGACAGTCTGAAGCTCTCCCAGAGATAAAGCTCACGTGACTCCCCAGTTTGGGTCTCCATTTTATGACCTCCAGATGTGTAGTCTTTCGGGTTAATTTTCACCGCTCTGTTGATTGTCAACAATCAGAAGGAACTTGCCACAGGCAGTTTGGGGACCTGAGACTCCTCTATTTTAAAAGTGAATTTCCTGACCACTTTCTAAGTAGCAAAGAAATTGAAAAACCTCACCAAAAGACATGAGGCTGAATGAATTAAAAAAAAAAAAAAAAAAACCCAGAGGCAGGAATTCTCAACTGAATTAGACAAGTAAGGGCTCACTTTGAAAGGGCAGTCACAGCATAAATTGTACTTCACGTTATTGATATTTTTAGCTTGTAATTACACATTAAAAAAAATGCATCTATTTAAGGGAAGTGAAAAGATACCGATGGGGAGTGTGTTTCTGTCACGGTTTCTCTCCTTTCTTAGACGTACCCTAATCCAAGGAGGACGGGTAGATGTAATCAGAGCACACATGTTTCTGTTGCTTGGAAAAGACTGATCTATTACACCCCCCAATTAAAACAGGAAATCAATTCTGACAAATGGAAGTTTATATCTCTGCCATTTATCTTTCATTTCTAAGAGTGAGGAGCGTAATTAGAGACTTGGGACTGGTGACATAAGTGTGGGTCTGAACACTCCAGACAAGCAGTCTTAGCAGCGAAACGGGAAGAACCATCTCTGAGCCCCCTGCTCCGCCACCAATTCAATGGCATGTTAGAACACAGATTTTTTTTTTCTTTAATAATGTTGTCTGCATGATTGGCAGGTATGTAGCGGGGAAAGCATTTTGATCTTTTCACCATTTCCCAAAGGAAAATTAGAGATACTTTTTACAGAACTCTTGTTTGTGAGCCTTGAAAGTACTAGAACACAAAGCACCTAAAAGCCCCACCCAGGGTGGGCACTGCCAGGCTAACGAGAGAGTCCACAAGGGGATACAACCTCCGTCTGCAGACTGTTGTGGGCGGCCTTGATTCTTGGTCTCATTCTGTGAGCTTTTAGGAAGTATCTTTCAATTCAGTTCAAGCACGTCTACAAAGAGCCCTCTATGTGCTCGGTGCTAAAGGAGAGAGATCCAAGGAGAGAAATTGCAGGGGTAGAAAACGCACAGACACAGAGAGAAAAGCCCCTGTCAGCAAGGAGCTTGCCAGGAGGAGGGGGAGAATAAGCACAGAGTATGTGTGATATCAGGCAGAAGGGGCCAGACACAATGAGACAGGCAGAGGCAAAAGCTCGAGCTGTCAGAGTCAGAGAAGATTACTTGGCCCTGAGATCTGGGGAGGCTTCTGGAAGCAGAATTTGAAGAGCATTTTAAGTGAGAAATGGAGATTCCTGACAGCAGGAACAACTCAGGGATAAAGAAGGGCACGAAGTGAGGAAGGGCTTCTCTAATTCATGGAAGATTTGCTTGGCTGTAACTAGAGCAGCCTGGGAGTGGAAGTCACTGTGAGATACAGAAGGCCCATGAGAAGGGATTCATCTCGCCTGCTTAGCATCCTGTCTTCTAAACCAGTGCTTCTCAAATGTTAATGTGCTTACAAGTCACCTAGGGATCTTGTTAAACTGCAAATTCTAATTCAGTAGGTCTGGGGTGGGACCTACAATTCTGCATTTCTGACAAGCTCCCCGGTGGTCTTGGGCTGCATTGTGAGTAATAAGCTTCCCAAATACTATTTTTAAGGCCTTGTAAATGGGCCATCCCCTGCATAACTACCTTCAGTCAAGGTTGGCCCAAGTCCTCCATCCTATTAGGTCTACCCACTCTTTTCCCATATGTTATTTCAGATGACTGCTCAAACTAGTTCCCTGGCAAACTGACTGTATCCACCCTCATCCACACACACACACACACACACACACATACACACACACACAGACACGACACTATACACACATTTGCATTTCACTTAAATAGCCATCTTTCAAGCCCCAGCTCATTTACCACCTCTTCTGAGAATAGTTCCCTGACCTCAACCCCTCCCTATCCCCCTGTATGAATTTATATCTCTCTCTCTATGTTCTGTAGAATTTTGTAAATTGGGTATACCTAGTACTTAACCATAGCCTGATTAGTAATAAAGAATATACATACACACACCCAGTTTTACATATCTTTAATTATTGCATTTTTGCAATATGATAGGATGGGTACATCTTGACTAATAGGACAAATGCAGAAATAAATAGAACTCCCTCACCAGTCTGACTGCTGGAGCCCTAGTTTATTTCTGTATTCCCAGTGCCAGGACAGTGAGCTCAGAAAAGCCGGCTTATTTAGCTGACCCTTTCATTGCGTTGAGCCTTTATTTCACTATCCGTGCTTTCTTATCAGAGACATGACACCCGTCCACTTATTTGTCTAATCAGCACCCGTTTGTTGATTGCCAGAAATGTGCCAGGATAAAGATGATGAAGACCGGCCCGCTCTGAGCCTTGGCTCCTGTGGCTATAAAGCAAAAATGATGAAAAAACTATTTCTTCATAATGCTGCTGTCAGTAAAAAAATGAGGTCAAGTGCACAGAGGGCTTAACAAGGCTTGGCACATAATCAGCACACAATATATGGTAGTAGCCCTTTGAATCATCAAAAGTGTTTTTTTTCTCAATTTTATTATTATTATTATTATTATTATCATTATTATCATTATTATTATTATTATTGTCTGCTTAGTGAGCTGAGCCTTGAAACGGACCACCTGGGATTTTAAAAAGTCTTCAAAATGCCGGCCAAAGAACACTGTGGGGACTGTGGAAACCACTTCCTGTCTTTTCATTTTGTTTTTTCCCATCATGGAAATGAGGCCAATTGGTAGGAAGGAATCATGACTCAGCGAGAATACAGTTTATGCCGTTCCAAAGAGGAAGGACCTTGAGGTTGAACATGAAGCTCCAAGTAACATCTTTTTATAGAGCAATATGGCAGACACTTCATTTCATTAGATAGAGCCTGAAATTCTGTTGTCTGCCCTGGTCGTAGGAGTTGTTTCTGGAGATTCAGAGATGGAGCAAAACCTGCCAGCTGGAAGCTCACAATTCAGTGGTCCCCAAAGATGTGCAAACAATTACTACTAAAATGGACAAATTCAGTGAACGATATTTTATCCTAAAGACATAAGTGATTGTGGCTGAGGAAAAAGGAGCAGGCTCACAGTTCAATGATGGGCCAAGACATGCTTCTGACCTCACAGACTACAGTCTCGATGGGCGTGGGGAAAGAAAAGTCTGCACACTGGATTCCAGAAGCCTGCTTATTTCACTACTGGTGACCCAGATTCAAAAATAATCAGGTAGTCCAAAACTTTTTTTTTTTTTTTTTTTTAACCACTGGGTGTAAATTTCTCGCATAAAATGCCAATTATAACAACTCTGATTACTGCTGCAGTTGTACCATGATCCTTTTAATTTTTCTTTCATAGCAATCAATTGATCTGCTGCTTAATTCATATTTATTTAGATTGCAGCCACACAGATGCCTTTTGGGTGCTGCCAAGAAAATTAATATGTACATATAGAGTATAATGTATGTAAAAATGCTTTGACAACCATAAAGTGCTCTGCAAAGTATTAGATTACTATCATTATTTCTTTTTAAGTTTCTCTACAAATAGATAAATTTTAACGTCATTAATCTCAAAACCATTACCATGAAAAAAACCAGCTCGCTCAGTCTGTTTGTCCTTTTTTTTCCCACCCATCTCTTCAGTTTTTAATCCATGGCCATTTCAAATCATGTCTCATTTCACACCTTCCCAAATGCCACTCCTAATTTCCAGGAGATACAGATGAATGCACAGCCTGTATTTGCAGCCTCTTAATCTGTTATGAGAGACAAATTTTAGGGCTGTCGGTCATATTAAGGAATATTAAGAGATCAGGAAATATTAAGATTCCTCACCAACAATTAGTCTCAAAAGCACATGTACGCGTATCCGTATCTACACGTGTAAGTGTTTACACCTTTTGGAAGTGCTAAGACACTCTAAAGAATAAAGAACTTGGGGCGCCTGGGTGGCTCAGTGGGTTCAGCCTCTGTCTTCAGCTCAGGTCATGATCTCAGGGTCCTGGGATCGAGCCCCGCATCGGGCTCTCTGCTCAGCGGGGAGCCTGCTTCCCCCTCTCTCTCTCTGCCTGCCTGCTTGTGATTTCTCTCTCTGTCACATAAATGAATAAAATCTTAAAGAAAAAGAAAAAAAGAATAAAGAACTTGGTGGCTTTGGAACTTTTTTTCTTTTTAAACCAGAGTTTAACACAACTGAAACGTAGGAAGTGCAGACTTGGTCATAGTGAGTTTGGTGTCAAGTTTGGTGTATTCAGACTGGTTACCCTCTGCTGTTTCGACAAGGTGTGTGGTTGAGGTTTCTTGTGTTAATTCCTAAAGCTCAGTTTCAGAGAAAGAGACTCTAGTAAGTGAGAATGACACAGTTACCAACCTCAGAATATTTGTGTAGGGCCTGGGGAGCAAGTACACAAGTCTAGAAGCAAAAAGTCAAGCAAGACAAAGTCAAGCAAAGGAAACAAGTAAGGGCTCCAAGGCCTCTTCCCTAGCCCAGGGTCTGTGTTTGCAATCTATCCGCCAGCGAACTTCATGTCACACATCAAGTGCCCAGGAGCTCCGAGACGCTCTTCATGCACTAACTCCCCACCTCACCAAATAGCACAGTGTTCATGGTCTAGAAGAACCTCCACAGATCACCAAGTCTAAATCCCTTATAGCTGAGGAAGCAGACCCAGAGAAGGGAAGTGACTTGCTTAAGGTCACGCAAGATGACAGAGCAGATGTCCTGATTCTTCTCTAACTCCTTTTCTTTTCACTTCTGGTCTCCCCATTGGTCTGTGTCTATCCTCAACATCTAACCAGACCTGTGTCTCCATTTACAGGAAATTTGCCCCCCGATGTTCTGTGTGCAAGGAGCCTATCATGCCAGCCCCAGGCCAGGAGGAGACTGTCCGGATTGTGGCTCTGGATCGCGATTTCCACGTTCATTGCTACCGCTGTGAGGTCTGTGGTCAGCGTCCCCACCCCCGTCAATTTATGGCAGGCACTGAAAGACCCAGCGGAGCTGGGTTTCCGCAAATACAATTATTCAAGCTGGGAAAGCCCCCTGATGCCTGTGTTCACAGGACTTGGGTAGATCTTAGGCCTTCAGTTAATGCTAGTGACACTGGGTAAGTCACTTCACTGCTCAGTCTCAATTTCCCCACCCGTGAAAAGGACTCAAATCCTTACGAATCCCCACAGATTTGGCTGAGTGACTAAAATGCAAAACTGGATATTAAAGGACATTATAAATCACAAAGTGCTAAATTAGGGACAAATGGTATTCTTGTTACTATTACTAGTATTGTTATACTGATCTTTAACCATGGCTCTGATACTTCTGTGGGACAGAAGCGCCATCCTCACTCGTGGGAAAGGAGGAAAATTCACTCCTCTCAAAGCAGTAGGAGCTTGATGCTCCAAGTCAACAGAGATTGGTTGAGTTGCAGGCACTGACTGAGTACAGATGACAGGTGGTCAGACCAGGCGGCTGCTAAGGGCCCCACGGAAGTAAGCACAGGTGCTGTGGGTACACACACAAGAGGCCCATAATCCAGGCTGAAAATGACAAGGAAGGCTTCTTGCCCAAGGGACATGTAGTCATTCCTACAGCAAAGGGCACAAGTCCTTCCCTTATAATCTGTGTATCAAAAGGGCACTACATTCAGGAAGTGATTTTAAAGTGTTTTCTTATCCTGGTTCTAGTTACCCAGAGCCCACTCTTTGAAGCCATTTTCTTGTTTTCTACTAGCTCATCTGAGGACGGTACTTACCAGCTTCCTCTGCCCTCTGGGAAAGAGAGTCTGAACTGCCTTACCACCACACGCTCGCCCGTTGGTTCATCTAGTCCCGCAGGGTGATCTTCCCAAGACACCGGGGATGGGGCCGCCTCTGGCTCTCTAGGACTGTGTTCATTCCACTCACCACTCTAGCTGAAACCCACCACCTGATTGATGTGGGGTTCTTTGTTTTGCCCTAGAGCACAAGCTGCATCTGTCTCTGTGTCCTTAACATGAGAAAAAGTAATCTACCAGCTTTCATGCCGGATTTTATGACTACGGAGGAACAGCCACCTCCAGCCTTAAAACTGACCTGATTCATAAGTGTGAAAAAGCTGATAGATGCCTTTGAGGTCATTTTACAGAAGGAGAAATTGAGGCTTAAAGAAGAAAAGCTTCCCAGCACTGCCCACACACTTGCTCTGCATACCAATATGCTTTGACCTTAAATGGCCTGGGTTTTTTTTTTGTTTTTTTTTTTTAAAGATTTTATTTATTTATTTGACAGAGAGAAATCACAAGTAGGTAGAGAGGCAGGCAGAGAGAGAGGAGGAAGCAGGCTCCCCGCTGATCAGAGAGCCCGATGTGGGGCTCGATCCCAGAACCCTGGGATCATGACCTGAGCCGAAGGCAGAGGCTTAACCCACTGAGCCACCCAGGTGCCCCTGGCCTGGGGTTTTGTGCCCAGAGTTGCATAAACGTGCCTTTTCTCCTTCCCAATGAAATGAGAGCAGTACAAATTAAGTTTGCTTTAAAGCCCTGTGAACTTGGTTTTTTGTTTGTTTGTTTACAAAACAATGCTACAGCCTGGGAGGAGCACTGAATTAGAAGAGGGCGGACCATCATTCTAGTCCTGTCTCAGACAAGGCTTGACACTGGAGAAATCACATCCCCTTCTGCTCTCACTTCCCCCTCTATAGAAAAGAGGATGGTGCACTGGATACCCCAGGTGGCCCCTTTGGGTCCCCAGAGTCCAGGCATTGATGGTGCCGACACTGTGGTTGACTCTGGGCTCTTCACGGTGCCCAGGTGACCGTAGAGGTCAGCTAACTAAATGCTTACGGCCATGTCATTTATGAAATTCCCTTCTTTCTTTATCGTGATGAGAAGAGTTCATTTAATTCCATTATGCACAGTGTCCTGGGTGCCTCTAGAGTGGCGGGATGGCTGCTCATTTGGGCAAGGCCAGCTTCCGAGGAGCCTGGCTCCTGCCGCCATGGCTGCTGCTGTGGGCTTGTCAGCCCTGCCCTTTCTGAGCTTGCATTTCCTTGTTAGCCACATACAGACGGGAGCCCCAGTGACCTCCTGACTGTCTTAGCAGACAGCAGCAGCAGGGCGTGTGCGGTGGTGCTGGCTTTTTAGGAGAGTTTCTGCTGAAGTGAGCAAGGGCCACATACGGCCAGAGGAAGTCCTGTATTTTTCTTTTCAAAGAAACTTCCATGTCCTCCCAAAGTAAGGGCCAGCATTTGGCGGTTACATGTCACTTTCCAAAATGGAGCTGCAGAGGTGTTATTGACAGTAGAACGTTCCTTTGATCCTTCCCAGCTCTGGTGCTCCCTGCATTTGTTTCAAAGTACATTCACATCCCGTTTCCTCTTTGATCCTCCCAAAGGCTTGGTGCGTTGGACACACAGGAACTCTTCTCAGTGACACCAAGGCAGAGCTAAGGGGTGCCCCTGGGAGGGGCCGGCTCCCGATCCAACACATTCCCACACCACACTCTCCCTCAGAATGTGCGGCAAACCAGTACTCCCAGCACACTTCAGGGTTTTGTTTTCTCACTACAGTTGGAGCCAGGATGTGGAGCCTAGGGCTGGCCCTTCTGCTTGGAAGGAGGCCCTCTCCCGACCTGCTTCTGCCCAGAAACGGCCCAGGAATTCTGTCCCTGCGCCTGTGTATTCCTTTTGAGAGATCCCGAGACTCGTAATAAAGGGTTAAGATGACTTAGCAGTTAGGGATCTCCTCTTGTTTTATTTTCTTTTGTTCTTGCTGTTTTTGTTGCTAGTTTCCAGTTTTATTTAACATCCTTTCCATTTTTCCAGGACTGTGGTGGTCTCCTGTCCGAGGGAGACAACCAAGGCTGCTACCCTCTGGATGGACACATCCTCTGTAAGACCTGCAACTCTGCCCGCATCAGGGTGCTCACCGCCAAGGCCAGCACCGACCTCTAAATACAGTCGCCTGCTGAGCTGCTTAGTTGGCGGCGCTGAGAAGAAGGAAGCACAAGACAAAGATAAGAAATGGGAAAATACAGGAAAGGCAATCAAGCCGTGGGATGGTCTCTGTTCTTCCTCTAATATTAACCTTTCTTTAGAAGCACATAGATGATGAGATTTTTTTTTTTTACGTTCTCACCAAATACACATTTCACATTTAATCATGTAGGACCTTGATGGGCCTTTGTTCCCAAGGACTTCCACATTTTTGCACGGATTATACTCCATCCCATTCACTTCTGCATTCCTGTAACTTTTAATCCCTGTGTTTATCTCACTTTTCATCTGGTTGAATGGCTTTTTTAAGTGTGGTATTTGCTGTCAGGCAGTTTTTCCTGGGTGAGTCAGGCCAACTCACAGGTGCTTTTAGGTTTGAAGGGTCCGTCCTATCAGTTCCACGTGGCCTGTGATCAGGAAGGATAGCCACTCTTTTTCTGTGTATTGAAAAGTACATCTTTCTGTTGCTCTAAACCGGTCATGCCCTTTGCAGGGAAAAATAGTGTGCCATGAATATGTTAGGCTACAAAGAATTTAAGCTGTAAATTACATAGGTTAAAGTAAGCCCAAATTTGATTGGGAATTCAAAATCTGTAGTGACCAATGGTCAGGGCTCATTTGAAAACAGTTATTGGTGAGAGAGATCCTAAGTTCACTTTTTTCCCTAAAGGAATTCCAAGTGGGATATAGGGGGGGAAGCATTTTGGGGGGTATTTTGAAAAGCCTATTATTATCCCACCATACCATCTTAAGATTTCCCTTTTCCGTGATACCTAAACCTCATAATTCAGACAAACTTTGTTTTCTCTGGAACATTACATTTACAATACTGTCCCGCTTTTCATCTCAGAAATACTGCCATGTTGTTTTTTGTTGTTGTTTTGTTCTGTTTTTGTTTTTTTTTTTAATAATATCCAAACACAACTACCAAAGTTGAGTTTTCTCTGGGGGAAGACAGTCTTAAAGAAGGGTTCCTATTCTTCCTTCCCCCCCCCCCGCCCCCAACCCCTCCAGGCCCAGGTCCTTTTTGCCTGACAACTGCAAATCAGAGCACACAAAATAAAATGGTAGAGTTTTGTTTAGTTCACTTTAAAAAGACAGGAAAACTTGAAAAAATTGTGAAACCACAGTTTCATCACTCCCATAATCCCGCCACAACTCAAATTGCATATCACGGGAGACGTGTTCGTATCATGGATGTGACATTTATTCCATACTTTTCAAAGACAATCGCTGAAAAAAAAAAAACTGCCTTTCTGAGCTAAAAATATGCAGAGTCTCTGCCTAGAATCTTTATTCAAACTCTTACTGGGCATTGAAATGCTTGCTTGCCAACTACAGCACCCTTCTCTTGGGTTCTAACTTGTTTCTTTTAAAGAGAGACGCCCATCTTTGTAACGGCAGGTTGCCATTTTGTGCACTAATCGAGTATTTTGGATTGAGATTTCTTAAACGTTTCTTCAAATCTTCCACAAGTATATACTTTTAAATTATGAAGTATTTTATGTATACACAAAAATATAAATAATAATATAATGAATCCCTGTATACATAACACCCAGTTTAAGAAATCAAATATAACAAATATAGTTACATTCCCTTATGCACCCTTTCCTGAGTCCACAAATACCTTTTTCATGATTAAGTGATGAAATTGATTTTCTTGTCTGACTTTTATTTGAATTTTTAATTTTAACACTCAAAACAGAAATGAAAAGGTATCTGTACCTGTTTTGAATTATATCCATGCCTCAGGAATTCCAATTACATCGATTTTACTTCAGTAGGAATGATTGTTCAGTTTTCTTTCTTTTTTTTTTTTTCAATAAGAAATTCTTAATCCTATGGTCATTAGCTCATCTAAGTTAATGTGTGGCTCTTTAGCCTTGGTCATCTAAAGAGACCGCCAAAGTTGGGACTTTGCAAAGTTTTCTCGGAAGATGTTGCCTTTCCTTACTTTGCTACTCTTATCATTGGCCTTATATTTTTCTTAATGGGAAATACAGTGGGATTCATTTTGGGCAGAGTGTGAATTTGAAGATACAATAGTGACTATATCTCTGAATTTCCATCCTCCACGTTCAAGATCAGACTTGCTGATGACCTCAAAAAACACTAACTATTAGACAATTGGAGAGATAATGTAATTTGCTTGAAATGCCTCAGCAATTTGTTTTCTACGAAATACTTGGGGGAAATTGTGTTTAGGCCAAAAGCCCAATTTATTGAGGGATGGATTTTATCTCTTGAAGCACTGTCATATTATTATGAATTTTGCCAAAAGAGGAAAATGTATGAAATATTTATACCCTAAAAATGCAATAACATTCTACTTGTTTGTTACATTTAAGTCCTCATGTAACTAAATGTTTACAAGCCAAAACATTTTAAAGAGAGAGAGAGTTATAAGAAAATACTGTCACAGACCCATCACTGTGGCATTGCCAGAATACTGGTTGCTTTCAGTCTTTATAGTGCATTTTTATCACATAACCTCAGAGTATCTTTACCAAAGAGTTTTAAAGTAAATCTCTTTTTAATATAGACTTATTATACTTTTATAATAATGAATGTGCACACACATATGCAGAAATATTTAGATTCAGATTTCTTTTCTTTCACAAGGTATATATAGTAAGGAAAGGATCCTACGTTATTTTGTTCCAGGATTTCTTAAGTATATGATTTATATTGCTTTCTTGTCTTTTCTATTAATTCTTTGGTTTAAACAATGCCAAATCACTCTTTAGTGTTTTTGTTGCATAAAGTTTTGCCTATAACAGAGACAGAAAGATCATTATTACCTGAACAATTATTTTGTCTTTTGGTATAGTGTCTTGATTGTTATTTAAATTCATAAATAATAGAAAAATCAGAGTATATAAGAGAAAGTTTGTTAAACTATACTGGCTTTAAAAAATTGTCAAGAACATAAATATTTGGTAATTCTGTGTGATGAGAGACATGGAAAAGGAAAAGAGAAACCCACTATGTCATGGGCTCTGCACACCATTCCAAAATCAAATTTCTTTACTGTCTGGATCCCTAGCTCACACTGAGTCAATGTGGAGTCTCGTTTGCAATCAAAATTGCATTTAAAACTCACAACTAAGTCATGGTTCCCAACATAAGGCATCGAGGCTTTGAGATGCTGGACATCTCTGCAGCTCAAAGATATGTTTGTTTGTTTTTTTCCCTGCCATTGCTAAACTGTTTCTGTAGGGGCAACTTCTCTGATCAAGATTACTTCATTGGCTGTATGCTGACCAATGCAGCTGAGTTATCAACACTATCATTGTTTCCTCACCACGCAAGATTCTGAAAAATTGTTTATGATGATGTTTAACGTCTATAAAATTCTAACTACATTTAAACAAGTGTTTTTATTTGAGTTCAGAGGAAGACAGAGAGCACTTTGACAAGAGGGCTGTAGTAGAGGATTTATTGAATATAGACAGGTCTCTGAAAATACAACTTCTAACAGTTTTCCTAGTTAGTAAAAATCCTATTAATGTGAACCAGCCGGGGATAACAGTGTTATTTCTATTTGATATGGTTTGGGCTTCTCTTGTCAAATCTGTGTCGGCTGCCCCCTGATCCCTCCATCATCACGTTTTGAAGGGTGTCGGGGAAATTATGGCAGCTGCTAGGGAGATCAGGGAAACACTGATGTGACCTCCCAGCCTCTCACCACTCCTCTTGGCTTGGGAAGGCTTTTTTTTTCTCATAGACATTTCTAGAAATATTGCCATGCTACCTTAGTATTTCACATTTGTAGTTTAAACAAGTGATTGTCCATCTGTTGCCTGGAGCTACAGTACATGTGTGTTATGAATGAAATATGACAGCATGTTCCATACCCTGCTTTAGCCATCTGTAGAAAGCCAGTAGGCTGAAAAAGATATACCTCCACAAAATGTGCCTGAAGTCCCTTTCTTGAGATCGCTCTCTCAGGGCACTTCTGTGGGAGACAGTCCGAGAGCAACATGTATGTGTGCCTTATTTTTAGAGTCTCTACATCACTACAGATATTCACTGGAGCGTCCATAATGTTAGTAGTCGTCTCCCAGATTTCTAAGTACACTCATGGAACAGGAAAACAAAATCCAAAGGAGTGTAAAATCTTTATTTTAATGGGTTCTAATAATGTTTCTTTTCTCCTTCTCTCTTGGAAGGACCTAGTGGATTCCTGAATTAAGAAAACACTTTTATGCCAGGAGGTGATGTTGGATGTTGTTAGTGATTGTTCTTGGTCTTTCTCTGGTTGTAGTCAGATAAGGAAGACAGATTTCCATTTGCGTCTTTACCACCCATTCAGCGTATCCACATTTAGGAATTGTCATAGCTTTTTGGTTTGTCTGTTGTCTTAATTTAATAGTGGACCAAGCAGGTTGAGATCTGAGTTATTATCATGGTACAGCTGTGGACATATCGGGTTGTTATTTACATAACAGATATGTAGAATGCGACTCTTCTCAAGAGGCTGTTGTCTGGGTAGCATATTTCGTATTATTTCAAACCTTTAAAAAATTATCTGATTAAAGCTCCATGGTTTAGTGAGAATTCTTCTCTCCCTCCTCACCTTTTTCTCTCCCGCCTCCTTTTTATTCCTTCCTGCCTTCCTTTCTTACATTCTGTCCTGCTTTTCATCCTACCTATTAATACTATTGTGCTTGGACTTTTCATAAGTAAATTATATCAGTGCATTCTGATCTTTACAGACTTACGACCGACCATAAGAAGGGAAGAAGGCTACCGTCAAATATGCATGGCATCCATAAATCCTTCCTTTAAAAGGGCATATTTTCCAGATTGTGTTTATTCATAAAGCGAGATGAGATAATAGAGTCTTTCAGGTTGATTTTAATGACTTTTCGTCAGGGACTCAGATCATAGAGTTCTTGGCAAATTCATTTATGACTGCCCTACTTTTCTTAGCTATATGCAAAGTGATCTTTCTAAGACTAGGTTAGGAATTTTTTAAAAATGCAAAGTATTTTGGCCAAAAAACCCCATATTTTTAAGTGGTGTGGCATGTTATTTTATTCCTAATGAAACTTGGTAATTTTCCTCATGGCAAAGAAAAACCATTATCTTTCCAGAAATTTTACACATATCAGCATTTTGCCTATGAGCATAATACTAAATCCTAATACTTGAATCACAGTATTTTACAGAGGATAGGTCAGTGCCAGAGTTCTTCTTAGAGCACAGTTCACAGGCCTATAGCATGTTTATAAAAAGCAAATAAAGCAACCTGAGAAGAACAAGTCTGGGTCTGTAAGTAAAACATTTTGTTAAAATTCCGCTTTGAGATTCTTTTAAACTCTGGCTAATATTGATAAAAGTATGCCCTCTGTGTCCATTTTTTAAAAATCTGTTTGGAAAAAGCTTATATTTCTAGGGATATATTTTCACCTTTGGTTTCTGCTCTCATTTCCACTTTCTGCAAGTTTTCATGGGATTGACAATGATTTTTCCCTTTTCAGAGGTTCATATATGGGGAAAGTAAAACATACTTAATACATGTTTAATTCAATACATAAGTGAATTTGCCAGGTCTCAGTGGGTATGTTGTTTAGATACAGAAGCAGAGTTTGTGGGGGGTTTTGTGGGGGGTTTTGTTTGTTTGTTTGTTTTAACCTGTCTCCAAGAAGAGTGGAATTCGGGAGACAAAGGAAGGATTTAAGAAAAGGGACCGTCTACAACTAAAATGATAGCAGGAGAGTTCTTGTAAAGTGTGACTCTGAGAACTTCCAGAGAGGTTTCAGGCATCAACAATTGTAGTTGTTTAAACAAGTACAATATTTATATTTCCAAGTTTATGAGGTATTTAAAAATCCCTGTAGATAACCATATATTTTTCTCTTGTTGGAAGAAAATTAAATGAGAGCAGCTGCTAGGCCCCATGACATGATCGTAGCTACTACAGAAATTTATAACATGTGTCCTTTCGCCCCCTCCAAGATGGGGGCACAGCTCGTTCTCTGCCTAAAAGATGGTGATATATATTTTGACAAACTCTTGGGCACACCATACTGTACCCTAAGCATCTCTGAAGGTTAGAAGTTCCTGCTTTCACACAGACAGTTTTTCCCTTTCCAGTACTTACCTCATGGTGATAGTAAGTAGGAGTTTAGGTCTATCGTTCTCTTGTTGAAATCCAATCATCCACTCTCTGTAATGTGGTACCTAAACAGCCAAACTATAACTGACTTGTACTAGTTTTTCTCTTTTTTAGTTGCAAACACAGAAAACTAACTTCATCTTACTAACTTTAAAAAAATAAAAGGAAATATAAAGTGGCTTATTTTCCTTTAAAGGACACTTCTCCCTTTCCCTGTTTTACTTTCCTGTCCCTTGTGCAAGAAGTTATAGACACTATTTTGGTTATCCAACATGCATGTGGCTTCTTTTGTGAAAAGTTGTATGGAAGACGCATTTTTATTCAATTCATGAACATTTCCCCCCTTGAAATCACAAAAAAAATTACTAAAAGCTTTGCTGTTTATTTCTGATTATTACTTAGTTTATCACAGTCTCTAACCACACTAATACATGTCTCTATCTCCAGCCTTTGTTATAAACAAAAATTTATATTCTACAAGCAAAAGGTTATATATACTAGAGAGAAGAGAAAACCTATAGCTAATTCCTTTATATAATTTAAGATACTTGCATTAATCTTTCCTTACAATATGCCTTTTTAAATTTTCCAAGCTACTCATCCACTTAGGGGCAAAAGAAAACCTTATTCATCTAACTCTGATAGGCATTTAACTCATTGACCCAAACAGCAGTCTTATTGAACAACCTGCATAATGGATGCAGTCAACTTGGCACTGAATGTAGCTTCTAGTTCACTCTCAACCCCAGAAGTAGAATGGTTTACTAAGAATGAGACAAGTCTCACTATGTCGTCTTGTATTATACACTAGTGTAGAGGGTTCTAGCTGACCCCAGACATCCGTCGGTGGCGTTTGCAAACAGAATCATGGGCTCTTTGAGGACCTGAATCTCCTCTGTTATTTTGCTCGCAAGTCATGGTCCCCTATCTTAGACCTGTCCAGTATGCAGTACTGTTCACAGCGGTCCATTCTACTATTAGGGCAACTCTTTTCTACAAAAGTTCTTCCTTGTGCTGCATATAAGTTTGTCTCCAGGGCTTCACAAAACAAGGCTAATGTCTAAATCTTTACTTCGAAATCAGTTATCACTAACTCTTTCAACTGTTTGCCATTGACTGACATGGTGTCAAATCCGATCACCCTTCTGCTTCTCCTTTGAACACTTGGACAAATAGCTTTTAATTTTATTTCATGCTGCTCAATGAAACTTAGTAATCACCTTGGGTCAGCCTAGGTAGAAACACTTTCTTTGGAGATTGAAAGTAATTGCAAGTGAAGTCACCCAAAGGAAACTGGTAGTCAACGTGGAAATTTCCACCAAGGACTGAGACTCAGGAGAGTGGAAGGCAGATAACCCTAGATATTCCATGTGTATAAAGCAGACCTTTGACATTGCTTCCTATACTACTTTTGATGTAGCCAAAAAAAAAAAAAAAAAAGTCATTCTGAAAACAAGAAGCAAGCTAACCCCTATGCCATCTGCAAGATTCTCACTTCTTGGTTAATGTTCATAAAGTCTCTGTAGCCCTCTCCCTTTGTCTCTGTCTTCCCAGTAATAATTTTTTTTTTTTTTTTTTTTGGTTCAGGTTCTCATACTGAACATGCAAAAAGAGTTCTGGTTACTGTATAGGGGTCTGACCTAAATATTTACTTGCTGATTGGTTTCAAGATTCACTTCCATTTTCCTGTGCTCAAATATTTGCACCGAGAGATATTGCACTTTAGACCAAGCGAGCAGCTTCCCTGCATGATCATTAGGAACTATCCTTAGGACTCTGTATTTCTCTTTACTTTTGTCTTTCTAACCTCCTCATCCTTACTCATCTGAACTTAACAATTAGTGTAAGAGAATCAGCCCCTAAGTAACTTTGATTCAGTCCAGCTGCAATAAGATCAACAGGCTCGACAGGGACTCAGGAAGATGGCATTGAGAAGGGTACTTCTTCCCAATGGCATCACTAGGGCTTCATGGAGGAGTGAAATTTGGTAAGAAATATTGCACTGATTCATTGACTTGATGAAGTTGAAGAATATTTAAGGTACTAGAAACACTAGAAAAGCAAAACTGTCTTCAGAAAAGACCCTATACTTTAAGTATTAAAGATTCTGGAATTTCCTTAACAGGAGAAAAAAATTTCCAGATATTCAGGGTCAATGGGAAGGTAAAAGGCATGGAGGAAGGCTAATTCGATTGCTATTTTCTATCTTGTCTCTTTATAGTTGGAGGATAGAATGAGCCGCCGAAATATAATCCGGCACATATAGTACGAACAAGAAGCTTTATAGCATAGATATTCTACTCTTGGAGCAAACACACATGTTTTTTGAACACCTGCAAGAGAAGAAGCAAGACAGCCTTGTTTTCCTATTACATTAGGTCAACAATTGGAAAAGACCCTGCTATCATCAATTTCACCTGGTGTTAAAATTCCCTTTTTCTGATTCACTGCTAAGTGGTAATCCAGACTCTGTGTACATGTCACCTGCATCAACACGTTCATAACTTCTAGGGTCTTCCATTTCCTCCACCAGACTTTGTTCCAAACTCCCCCTGACTCTGAAGCAGAACCGAGTTTGGGGATTATGCTTGCCTGAGTGCCACACAAAACTCACCTTTAGTACATAATAAAATGTTGTTTCTCCCTTCATTTTCCTTCCAAATATATTTGTTTTCATTTTGGCAACACATTACCTAAAAAAAAGAAAAGAAAAGAAAAAAAAAAACTTTGATTTTTAGCTAGAGATTAAAAAACCTTTAAAGAGCCTTAAAAAGAGTCTGAAGGCTTCTCTGAGGGTCAGGTTTTAGAGCTGACGACTTTTTTGTTGTTGTCTTTATTTTCTTACTCAAAAGACAAATGGTTCTGACAGTTGGTACATACATAGCTTTATGCCCTCCCCCCAGTGCCCAGCCCATGAATGGCACCCTCCAGTTACCTGGCTTGATGATAATGGACCTTAAGGGGTTGAAATTGTCCGTGCATGATCTCCACTTCTAAAAAGGAAGAAGTCAAATGCAAAAGATAGTGGTCCTGTTGAAACTTTACTTTTGTCTAATTGTTCTTTGTTAGAGGATATGGTTCTTGGGGGACAGGCTGATAGGATGTTACGGTCTTAGGTAGAAATGTATACATGCTTTCAGCAGTGCCCTGGGTTACCATGGACTGTCATCCTGTTCCTCTCCAGGTTAGAATTAGAGGGCCCTATTGGCAGAACCTGTCACCAATCTCCTGGGCAGGACCTGGGGGTGGCTTTCTGAGCTCTAAAATAATAATTCCTAAGAGAGCTTACAAACCGCTTTCACACATGAAACAGCCCTGGGAGGAAGGTTATTAATAGCCCTATCCTAGAAGAGAGAGCTGAGGCTCAGAATTGTTAAGTGACTTGCCAGAAGCAATGCAGCTGGTGAGTGGCAGATCTGGGGACGCAGCCAGGTCGTGCAAGTCCAGGGCTCTCTCCGGCCACCACTCTGGGGGCACGGAATACCTCCGAGCACAATGTGTGCTTTGCCCAGACTAACGTGTCCCCTGTGCAAAGGCATCCAGGGCTGTTCTCCTAGCCCATTGCTAGACCTCAGGAGGCAAAGCCACGTGTGCACTGCAGGGCCTGCTATCGCCGAGCGCCCGCATGCATCGTGTGTGTCATCCCATGGGGAGCGACCAGGTATTCTGACTGGCACTGTGATGATGGCAGTAGGGGAAGGCCACCACCGAGAACAGCTGTGGCGCTGAAGCACACGGCAGCAAATCTCCCCAGAGATGGTTGGTTTACTTTCCATGAAGGGGAAAGCTCAGCAACCGTGAGGTGCAGCCTATCAACCAAGTTCATGTCATTTCAAATGCAGTGGAAGGCAGAGGCGACTGGGTCCCTAAGACAGGTCTCTCTCCCATGGGCTATGATTTACGCCCCCCAGAGACAGAGACTCCTAGAGGGAAACAATGCAGAGGATTCTTCTTCTGGGTTCACAGTTACTGAGGCCCGAGGCATCTGTCACTGCACCAGGCGTTTCCCACCCCACCCACTCCATGACCTTTAACTGTCTGGGAACAGAGGCTGCAGGACTGAATGTAGCTCTGCCTTCGTGTTTGCCATTGGAAAGACAGGGCTGCCCGGGCCGGTATGGTTTGGGGATTCGTGTTTCCTTATTCCAGGGGTTTGGTACTGCATTGTTCCCCGGATGCTCACTTGGAAGCCTCCATGATACTCTAGAAGCTGCCCTATGTGGCAGGCCAGCAACTCCCCATTCCTTCTCTTGAACCGCGTTCTTAGGGAAGACACACCTTTTGATGCGTGCTCTTGGGCTTCCCTGTTCTCCCATTTCTCATTATAGTTGTTTGGCTTCCAGTTAAAATCTGTGAACCGATTGCAAAGTATTCTCTCTTCATCTGAGTTAAATCTCCTGTAGGAAACCTGTAAAATGATCTTGTCTAATAAGCTTTCTAGGCTTTTCTAGGCTTTTCCCTCCCTAGAGTCTACCATCCATCAGTGTGCTCTCAGCATCCCTCTACTTAGTCCCTGGGATTAATGAAGGCCAAGTGAAGTCGCAGACGGCCTCTCACCCCTTTCCACACTTCACACCTGGAACACAGGATGGGCCAGCGGGGTAGTACACAGAAATGGCAACATTCCAAGCCTAGAGAGGTGCCTCGTTTTCCTGTGAAGCTTGAGATATACTCTGGCTGAAGCCATGGGGAGCAGTTCTTGTAGGAGAGATGGAGTACCCCCACCTGGGAGTGAGTGACTAGAAGAAGAATTTTGAGAACTCTCCAGAATTATCTAGGTGACTCTGCCCAGGTAGAGACTCCCCCAGGAATCTGTGACATCTCCTTAGCAGGAAGGAAAGGACCGTGAGGTAGTGAAGATGGAGAAGCAGCCCTTTAAAAAAAAGAAAGGGAGTCACAAACCCTGATCTCCCTTCACATAATGTAAAGAAAATTATGAATAAAACTTTTCCTTCCTCCATTCTACATGATGCCGTCCTCCATATGTAGGGAAAACACAATTGCGTTGTCTTTAAAACACACACCCGTGCACGTGCGTGCACAGTCTCACGCATATGCACATACAGACGTCTTCCAAGAAAGCCGAGCCTTCAAAAAAGAAATCTTATTTTAAAACACTTGGGTTTTTCAGGCCAGGAAATTAATAATTCCTAGACCTGACCCATTTTTGTGGCTGCCAAGAAGGAAAAGAGAAAGCTCTTTAAATTTTGTATGGATCCATTTATCTCTTAAAATACGCCAAAGCAATTTGAGGTGGGGGTGGAAACCAAAGTGTTTATCTCTCCTGCCTGATTCTCTCTTTACATTTCTATGTGTGGGGAAAAGAGTAAAGCCTCTTCCTGGGCCATTCTGACTGAAGCATCCTGTTCCCGCGTTGGAAGGTGCCAAGAGGAGAGAATCACACTTCCTCTCCTGACTCCATTTACTCCATCATGAGGGAGTAGATATTAAGTCTGGATGTCTTTCCTCACCAAATTATTTAACGCCATTTCTGAACTGCTTTAGAAAATGTAAAAAGGGGAGAAGCTGGTTTTTCTTGGATACACGTCTCCTTTCTTTTCTTTCTTAAGAGACTTAATTATAAAAAGGGGGGAAAGTCCAATACCTTCTCGTCTCGTTTTCTCTGTGAGTGACAGCTGATGATCACTTAGGAACCATAAGCCAGAAGTAGGAGAAGAACATAGCCAGGTTGTGATGTGTCTGCCAACAGGGTTCATTCCTTCAGACTCAGACTTCAGAGGAAACGGGATTTTGATCAGTTAAATGCCAACAATAGAAATGGCCTGATTTCCATGTCAAATAGTAAAAGGCAAGTCGATATTTAGGCAATGTTTGCACTTTACTAACCCTTCCGCTTTGTTTTTCGATGAATGCCAAGCACATCGATGCATCAGAGAGAGATTGCCAGAATGAGCCAGAGTGTCTTAGACCTCTCTCCCTAGGTAGCACATTGAAACTGGTAGACAACATGCGGGTCTCCTCACCCCACCGAAATGTCAGAATTGAGACATATCCTTGATGAGAGAGATTCAGGACCCTGGAAACTGAATCTTGCCACCAGTATGTGTAGTGAAATAGTTGCAGAATCACATTTAAAAGACTTTCTTCCTTTTACTCCCCGCTTATTCTCTTGGGAAAGCTCATAAGCAAATGATCCAAGAATTCTTTCCTTAGTAAACAAAGTCAGAATCTATTTCCCCCCTAAATATCTGAATTCTGTCCTCGTTCTTTTTCAGGAAACCCATCAAAGAGCAAACAGAATTAAAGATGACACTTGATTGTCTGATCCGTTAGTGTGAACAAAATTATCCTGTGACTGAATGTGCCTTAAGTGAAAATTCAAACTTAGATGCTGCATTTTCACAGCTGGATGTAGCATTAACTTCTCCCGGGCTATCTGTGCAGCCAACTATTTTGTTTTTGTTTTGTTTTGTCTTTTAAACTCCACGTTTATCATTCGTTTAGCAGATTTGGGGCTCTTTCTCTACTGGGAATATGTGCAATTATAAGACGCACCAAAAAAAAAAAAAAAAAAAAAAGGAAGGGAAAGAACTTTCTGAGTAGCAAATCTGTGCCACGAAGGAGACGTGACATGGAGATGCGGAGCCCGAGGATAGTAATTTTTCTGAGCTGCACACACGAGCTTTTATTTCATGGCTTTGTCACAGGCTTTTCTCCTTCTGTGCCGTCACCTTTGAGAAAAACGATCGCACCTTCTCCAAGTCTGCCTTTTTAACAGCTACATTGAGTTGGCAAGACTTCCCCAGCTCTGAATATAGCCATTTGCCGACTCCGGCCTCTTTGCGAGACTGACTCAAATCTGTGATCTTCTGTTCAGCATACACATCAGCAAAGTGAGAAGATGAGCACTAAATATAGGCTCTATTAACTTTACTTTTAGATTTACTGCCTTCAAAAAGTGCCTATTCTGAGAAACATAAACGTTATTCCTACATATGTATGTACACACGGTACCCAGAGTCATACTGTGCAGCCTTCAAAAACATACCATCTAAAGGAGTAGGTGCTAAGATAAGGAACGCTTGCCAAATGGAAGAAAGTCACTCATTTCCAATATCCCCTCTCGAGTGGCACCGTGAAACAGGCTGCAAACACATTCCCTGAGCATTCCTTGCTGATACAGCCACTTGGTATTTATATCTGACTGGATGGCGGCATACCGCTAAGGCTTCCTGTAGTCTGCTCCAGGGGACTCGATGCTGGACGGAACTGGAATGTTCAGTCAGAAGGAAACAGTGTTAAGGAGAGTTAATAGAGCCAGGATCTGTATTAGGATATGTGTCATATGTGTGTTTTATAAACTAAGCATTGGTAGGTTTCGCCTGTCAGCCCATTTTTTTTTCCTCCTTTTATCTCTCAGGCTAACATCAGAAAAAATGAAAGAAAAGTCTTGGCTGTGAGGATTGGAGGCTCAGGGGGCCAAATGTCCTTGCCAGATCCTTAGAGCATCTTTACTTTGACTCCTAAAAATAGTAGCATATGTTATCGAGTGGCTTTTGTTTCCGTAGTTCTGTCATGGGCATCGCAGGCATAGATGCTGCTGATGGGACAGTGGCACAGCCCGGAATGAGGGACTCGTCTCCAGATGTAGCGCGGGAGAGGGTCCGGGGAAATAGGACGAGGTAGACCGTGCATGATTTTAGGAAAAAGGGTTGAAGAGAGGACGTGCTTCCAAAAAAGATCTTTCTCAATGTGTCGTCTGACTCAACCAGCTGGCAAATTACACTTGCCAAGTCGCTCTCTTTCCTTCTAAGTCATTTGGCTCCATGTTCATTTGAATACGCCTCTCCTTTGGGAAAGAGAGATGCCTCCAGTTAGCCTCTCTCCAAGGAAGCTCTTGACGTTGTCTTGGTCACAAAGTTATCTCCTGCCCCACCCACTTTTCACCAAAAGGAAGTAGAGAGGGATGAGCTATAGGAGATGGTTTCCATGGCACTGCAGTCAGCCACCATTCTGCCTTCCATATAAGGAGCCCCCCTACATACACCAGGGATGAGGCTGGAACAGATTACTGTTGCATAATCTCGAGTGTGGACCACCCTGTGTTAGCTGTCATCGTTTCATGAGACCAGTTGGCTCCCTGGAGAAAGAGTGATACTCTTCACTAAAAATGTCTACTCTTCCTGTTGACGTTCGTTTTCTGTTTTTACCTTATCCAATTTCAACACTAGTCATTTTCTATTTTTTTAGAGCATCAGATGTCAGTGCTAGATAAGAGTTGAAGAATCTCTGTGTGGTGTCAGAAATATTGGGATATGGGGGTTTTCTCCTTGGGAACAAGATGGGTGGGGAAAGAGACACAGGGCTCTGCTCCAGGTTTCAACCTGCTGACCATGACTGTGAGAGAGAGAGAGTTTTGTGTAAATGTAAAGGAGAAGGGGGAGACAGGTAGAGGCCAGGTTTTCTCTCCACCAAGAGCAAGAATGTCCCGCTGAGTACAAGCATAGCCCCACCACGATCAGCTGCTAGTCAGAATAACATTCCCTGATTTAGGGAAAGCCACAGGAACACATATAGGGAATATGCCTTTTTTCACATATGTGGTACTGACAGAGCCATGATATTCCTAAAATATAGGTTCCTCTTTCTTATCTTATTCTTAGCAAATCACATTTCTCCACTACATCATGAACCATCACTGACTTATCCAAAATAACCCACATGATTCCTTATGAAAATAAGAATAAAACCTGTTATAAGCAAGTGATTTGGGTATTTTCTTTGTATTTATGTATTATCCAATTATATTAAAACATTTCCATTTACCTTCTGTTTTTCCTCTGAATTATGTTTTTCCAATGCTCTATAAGAATAATACAAAAATGATACTCCTTTTTTTTCTGTAAAAGATCTGCAACTCCTTTATTATATTTAGAAATCCAATAAACTTCTTATTACATATACTTGTCTTTGTGTGGAATTCTTTTTGAGTTGGATAATCCTGGTTTCCTTTCTTCTGACCCCTTTTACTGTGATTCATTTTTTTATATCATTTGCTTTCCAGATGGTCTTCTGAGAAGGGAATGCCTCTCAGAGCAAATACGATGCCAACAAGAGTATGAAGGCACCCACTCTCCTCCACTAACAGCACAGAAGATCTTAAGGTTGGAAGTGTTCTAAAATTACTTGACCACTCTGTGTCTCAACCTTACAAGTAAAGGATTTTTTGCCTTTAAAGCTGGATCCAACCCCCAAATGGGTCTCTGCATGTGAGGGTGGGAGGTCTCCACCACCAACACCGGCTGACTTTTTCACACTTCTTCATCTGTACTGTGTGGACTTCTCAGACACTGAGAATCTGCCCTGTACTAGGCATCTTGAAGGATATGGGTATGCATCAGGCAGTTCCTGCTTTCAAGACTTCTATAGTCTACAAGAGCAGATAGATATGGAGCCATTTGGGGAAACAAAAGAAAAACTCAGATACTTGAGAGAGTAATTTAGCATTTTGAAAACTTTCACTGTTCATTGTATCATTTTTTTCCATTTTATTTTATTTCTTTTCAGTGTTCCAGCATTCATTGTTTATGCACTGATCTGGATTTATTTTTACCTTCATTTTACAGACAAGAATGCAAGACATAAAGTTAATAACCCATTGTGACCGTTCACTAAAATCTTTTTTTCTTTTTTCATTTTTTTAAAGTAACAGGCCTACAGGGGAACCCAGTACCCTGACACCCAATCCACTGGTTTGTCCACTAAGCCTTAGGAGTGACTGAAACTAGAGGGTACATGAAAGTCCTCCATGAAATTCAGAAAAGAGTATCTCTGTCTTTCCTACTCTGGCCCAAGATTTCATCTCTCCAGCATCACCTGTTGGCCTCCCAATGCTGGTGGAATCTGAGAACACAGATGCAAGAAACCTGACCCAGGAGGCCACCATTTTTTTTTTTTAAAGATTTATTTATTTATTTATTTATTTGAGAAAGAAAGTGCAGGGTGGTGAGGAGAGGGATTGGGGGGGTAGGGGCAGAGGGAGAGAGACTCCTTCTCAAGCAGACTCCCCACTGAGTGCAGAGCCTGACAACACAGGGTTTGATTTCAAGACCCGGAGAGACCATGACCTGAGCCGAAACCAAGAGTCAGGCACTGTATCAACTGAGATACCTAGGCACCCCAAGGGGCCACCATTTTTAACGGTGACATACACTAGCTGTTTTTGAATAAGCAAATAATAGGAAAATTGCTGGGACTCAGGGCATTCATAATTTCTCCCCAGAAAATTGTAAACAGTCATAAACATGTAATCTTGTCTTCCCTTTCCCTGTTTTTCTATTACTCATTTTCTGTTCTTTGACCCTCTTTTGCTCTCTGTATTCTAACGCTAGCAACACGTACATTCGTTTGTCCTATTCACAGACTATGAGAGCACAAAGTCCTCTTAGAGCGCTTTTGCTCTGATCTTATGAGAGAACACCAAGTCCCAGAGACATGAAGGGATTTACCTAAGGTCACAAAATAATTTAATGTCAAGGCTGGATCTTGAGTCCAATGCTATCATACTGATGACTTCAATAATGTGGAAGAAAGTGGACAAGTGCTCTATCTATAATTTGCATTTCTATGAAAAAATAAAGATATTAGAAATAAATGAAAATGCAGAGGGCTCCATGTCCATAGACCCTAATTAGAGAAATTCAGGAGGAATATCAGTGATGTAACAAGGGATGACGATGAGCAAAGAAAATGGCATACATAAAGTTTAACCTCCCAAAGTCAGGTGTGTCCTAGGAATATGAGGACAGTAGAACACTAGAATATAATTTATAATATTTTTGCCACTTGCACAGAACAAAATAGAAAAATCTTATGGACATATCTTAATACATGCAGAAAAAGGATGTAATAAAATAAAAATACAATTTAAAAAAAAACCCTTAGCAAACTAGGAATAGAAATTCCTTAACTGAGTAAAGACTATCTATGCAAAAGTTACCCCAGATAGTGAGACATTAGAAGTGATTATTCTAAATTATAAATAAGAGAAAGATACCTGCTATCGCCATTTCCATTCAGTTTTGTACTGAGGACTCTAGTCAATACAGTTATATTAGAAACCTAAATGAAATTTATAAAAAATGGAATGTAAGAAACCAAACCATCTTCAATCATAGATGATGTAATTATAGGAAATTGGAAAACCAAAATGGGCAAATAATTGGCTCCAAAATTTTAACAAGTTTGCTAGCTATCATGTTAATACACAAAAAATGCATTTTATTTCTATGCAACAGCCATAAAAAGTTTGATAATGTATTTTGAATAAACCATATAAAATAGTAACAAGAAGTGTAAAGTACCTAAGAATATCTTTTTTTTTTAATTTAAGCTTTTTTATTTAAACATATAATGTAACCCCACGACCCTCTCCCAACCCCTCTCCCCCCCACCCCCCTCAGTTTGTTTTATGACATTAAGAGTCTCTTTTGGTTTGTCTCCCTCCCGATCCTATCTTGTTTCATTTTTTCTTTTCCTACCACCTTAACCCCCACCCCCATTGCATCTCCACTTCCTCATATCAGGGAGATCATGTGATAGTTGTCTTTCTCCAGTTGACTTATTTCGCTAAGCATAATACGCTCTAGTTCCATCCATGTCGTCGCAAATGGTAAGATTTCATTTCTTTTGGTGGCTGCATAGTATTCCATTGTATATATATCTTTTTAAATGTAGAAGACCTTAATGGAGGAAATTATAAAATTTTACTCAAAGACATTAAAGTAGATCTAAAGAAGTGGAAAAATAGACTGTACTCAAAGATAGGAATATAAAAATATAAATAATAAAATATAAAAATATAAATTCTCCTTAAATCAATCCATAGATTTAATGGAATTCTAATCTAAATCCCACCAGATTTTTCTATTGACTTTGATAAGCTGATTATAAAATTTCACTGGAAAAGCAAACTCTAAAATACCCAAGACTTTTTTTGAAGAACAAGGATAATTTTATCAGATAAAACCTTACATAAAGCTGTGGTCATTAAGGCAGTGTACTATTTGTACACAACAAATATACAAATGGACCGCAGTTGAGGATCCTAAAACAAAACCATCCATTTATGCTTTACTTAATATGGGACATGGATGATACTGCAAATCACTGTGGAAAGGGTAGATGCTGAGATAATTGGTTTTTCATGTGGGAAAAAAATAACATCCCATGCCTACCTCATGCAGACAAAATGTTAAGACCTATTAAAAAATCTTTATGACTTTTAGGTTACAAAGGATTTCTTGAGCAAAATAAAAAAAAAACATTAAAACTACAAAGAACTGATAAGTTAGACCCCACTAAAATTAAGAAATGTAGTTAATCAAAAGATTCATAACAGATTCAAGGTGAGAAAAACTGTTTGCCAGACGTGAAACAAAGGGTTACTATCCAGAATCTACAAAGAATTCCTAAGAAAAAGAAAAGTAGTAGAAAAATGGGCACAAGAACAGATATTTCATGGAAGGGGGAACACACATGGCTAGTTGACATATGAAAGACCATTTAAGTTAGTCATTAGAGAAATGCAAATTAAAACCAAAGTGAGTTACCATTTTATATCAACCAGATCAGCAAAAATCTAAAAGTCTGATAATGTCAAGTATTGGAGATAATGTGGAGTAATGGTTATTTATATGCAATACTGGTGGGAGTAGAAGTTGTTAAAATCACATTGGAAAGCAATTTATTGAGCCCCTGGGTGGCTTAGTGGGTTAAGCATCTGCCTTTGGATTAGGTCATGATCTCAGGGTCCTGGGCACCCCACCTCAGGCTCCCTACTCAGTGGGGAAGCCTTTCTCTCCCTCTCTGCTCCTGCCCCCTGCTCATAGTCTCTCTCTCTCTCTCTCTCTCTGTCTCAAATAAATAAAATCTTTAAAAAAAAAAAAAGGAAAGCAATTTAGCATTATCTAATAAAGATTAAGATGTACAAATCCTACGACCAACAACTCCACTTTTGCCCACATACCCAGAGGCAAGTATGAAGATACAAAGAGCAGTACGGTTTATTAATGAGAAAAGCTACAGATAACACAAAGTCTATCTGAGGCTAATTGGTCGGTAAATCATAGCATATTCCTGCAATGGGACAGTGTATAACTGAACAACTGAACATTAGTGAGTGTGCTCTAGGCTGAGTTACTTGATATGGCCAGTTCTCAAAAATATAATATTAGAAAAAACAGTTTTAAAGGATAAATATATTTATATCATTTATCGAAAAATTAAGCAAAACTAATCATGCTAAGGATCTCTATATCCATATTCTTATATACATACTGGGAAACAAGATAAAAGGAGGAAGATGTGATTGGTGAAAGACATAGGGGTACTTCAGTGGTGTTATTAATACTAGGTTTCTGTAGTTGGCTTGTGAGTTCACGGACACTTGTCATGATACATTATACCATGTGCTCTCTGTGCATCTTACAGTTCATAATACAATCGTTAAAAGAGAAAAGAAGGCAAGAAGTGCTCCCTGGTAACTCCCCTTTCTACTCCAGGACAGAGTCAAGTGCTTAATACATTCTTAGTGACCAATGCATCTGAGATTAAGGCTGCCTTCGGAAAGGGGCTACAGGAAGTCTCCTCTCCGCACTTTTTATACAAAATCCTAGAACCCACTTCTTTAGTTAAATGTGGATGAGGATGAATGGAAAATGGAACCTAGAGCAAAGCTCTCAGTGTGGGCCATGCCTTTACAGGATACTTTTCTTCCTATACTTTCCTGCCCCTGACATCGCCTACAAAGACTTCTATCATCAAGCCTCCACTACATTCTTTATTGAAACTGACTAGTCCCTCTTCCAAGTTCCCTTTACAGTGCAAATTAGCATACCACCCTCTCTCTGTTGTGTCCATATCTGCACACCCAAACAACTATGGGTTTTTTTTTGTTTTGTTTTCTGAGAAGGGAAAAGTCTTACTAATTTAGGGGCTCCCAAAATATGTAGCACAGCCTGACACATCACAGATCCTAACTGAATTATTATCCAGTGGGATTAAATTGGTCTTCTTTCAACTCCACCTTAGATTCATGTTCAAACCAAAGCATTTCACCTCTTTCTGCCTTGGCTATTATACTCAGGAAATAAGTAAAATATTCATTACTTTCCTATGATGAGGTAAAAGTAACAATGGTAGAGAATTCTACGTGAAGCATCCCAAACACAATTCCTAAATTTAGGTGAGAGGGTCTTCCTCTCAACTCTCTTATTAAGGGCATGAGTCGGGTAAATAGGAAGAAGGAAGAAACACACTACAGTCATGTCAACAAAGTCTGCCATGTTTTGAGTCATGCAGAACCCAAACCTCAGTTTGGTTCCAAAACCCCCCTCTCATTTACTCATCTAATATCTCCCCATTCCTGCCCCATCTCCTTAAAGCCATCTCCCTCACTTTGTCCGCCCTGTCACAGTCCAGGCTTTCAATCCTTTAGGAAATCATTTCAGAGTCCACACTTTTCTCCCTGTTTCAGTCTTTCTAAACCTATCACGTCACTGTCCCTCTAAACCATCCTCCACAATGGCCAGCTTATCTCCAAGCTACAAATGGGCCACATCGCTCCCCTGTAATCTTGATCTCTTCATTGCCTCAGGATACAACACAAACTCCTTAGCATACTCTAACTTAGCAGACTCTAAGTTATGTTTTCAGACTTATCTACTCCCACTCCTTCCCCCCCAACATACCTGCCATTAAACCAGACAACATTCCTAAACTAACCATGCCTTCTCACTTCTCCATGCTTTTGTAGTCCCTTCTTTGTGATTAGACCACCCCTTCCTCTTCCTGTCTGGCACCCACTGAGAAATACAAAAGGATTCCATCCAAAGGCCTGCACTGGGCCCTGACCAACCCTGACAATAGGCCTCTGACCCCTCTTTTTTAGAACATTGACTTTAAAAAGCTTACAATTACAAGTCCATCCTCTGTGCCTTTGAGGGAAACACACACACACACACACACACACACACACACACACACACACACACACTTCTACAGCCCAGGAATACCTTTCTCAAGGAACTGAAAGCCACTGCTTTGAAATGTAATCATCAGGAAGGATAGGGCTTTTGTCTGCCAGTCTCTGGGAGGATAGAATCCTGACTTCATGATTGCCAGCTAGCAGACACAGCTGGGCTAATCACAGTCCTACTGACCAACTCTCTTGCTGGCTTTTTGTAATTTTTCACTTCCTTGATTCCAGTTGAGCCCCTGACTACTCCTGTCCTTAGTACCTTCTGCTCCCATTAAAATGCCCAACAGCCTCTAGGGGGGTTGGGAGAGGGTGGTGGGGTTACATTATATGTTTAAATTTTAAAAAATGCTTAAATAAAAAAAAATGCCCAACAGCCCCTACACAAATGGAAGTGGAGTTTAGCCCTTTCCCCTCCTGTCAGTAGTTACAGAATCAAATGTTTTCTCCACTTGAACTAATGTCCAGCTTTGTTTCCCTTTGACACTACTCATACTCCAAGGCCCAGCCCCCCATGTTACCCACTCCAGGAATTATTCTTTCCTTGACATCCAGCGTGGTGTTTCTAACTCTTCTATACGTAAACCCATACAAATTAGAGCAGACATATACTAGGATACATCTTATATTAAACTAAAGTTTATTTTTCTTCTATCCAAACTTCTATCCAGACTATTTTTCTTCTAGTCAAACTGAACGTTGGGAGTTGTGTTTTGTTCCTCTATATATACACTGAGCCAAATAGGTAACAGGCCTTGAATAAATGCATATTAAGTAGACATTGAATACATGCATGCATGAATGAATGAATGGAAGGGCTGGTGTGCGGGATGGTAAGGGTTAAGATGTACTCTCTGTCTAGAGTTGTCCCCAAGGGAAATGGAGAGTGAGAGAGCTGGCTGCTGAGTAAGAGGAAGGCAATTACACTTTTCCAGGGGGAGAGGAAGATGAACCCGCTAAGACTTGTTCTTTCATGCTGCTGAGATTTTCCACTCCATTTTTTTCCCTTCTCAAATCCTAAATTTTTATGTGAAACTTCTTCCCCTCAAGGGCTGTGAGGAACCATTTTGTAGTCTTTACTGTAGTACAGGGGCGAAGGAGGACTCGAATCCCTTCAAACACCGGACAAAATCTGCCAACTGAAAGGGCTTCTTCTTGGGCCATAACCAGATGTAAATGTGTGATGTCAAGCCAACCTAAACTATCCCATTGTTTTCAAGTGTGACTAAGTACTGACTAATATTACTTCCTCTGGCACTTTTTTTCTTTTTTGACTCAGTAGAATGGAAAAGTTCCAGGCCGTTGTTATACGTTGCTGTCTGGACAGATCGACTTCCTGCACATCATAACCACGTGAGAGAGGGGGAAAAAAATGGAAGGGGGGGGAAAGAAAAGAAAGAAAACCTCTCAAGAATTCCCTTAAGTTTAGCAATGTTTTTTATTGTTGTTGTTCTTGAATTTTATTTTTTTTGTTTTAGCTGTTCTGTGTTATTCACAAAAGCAAGAAAGAATATCAAAACCCAGGTTAGAAAAGACCTTGTCCAGGTCATCTAGTGAGGAGCCAACACTTTCCCTGCCCTTCCTGAGATCTGCAGTGTCACCATGACATCCTCGCCAAGCTGTTCAAGCATGATGTAAACACTCTCTTTCTCCGGGAGCGCTGTCCCTTCCAAAACAAGTCCTCACACCTTTGGGCTGCCAACAGTTGCTTCTGCCTCCCTGTAGACTATTCCTCATAGTTCTGCCTTCTGGGAAACAAGTTATGTTTGCAGACAGTTAAGAGATTTCAGAGCCTTTTTCCATGTGGACTAGATCACTAGAGACAGGATTGGTAATGACTTCTCTCAGGGAGAAAATGGAGAAATGAGCAGAACCGAAGCTCTAGGAATATCTTCAAAGACAGGAAAGAGAGAAGAAGGACACCCATTAAATGTACCTTTGAAAGGTCAGAAAGCTCCCTCCTCATCAGTAGCGGATGACAACATATATTGTTTAACAGAAGCCTTTCAGACCAAACAGAGTCCCAGTATTTCCTCTGCTCCTTCTTCCCTTCCAAAATCTTAGAACATAGCAGCCCCTGCCTCATCCAGCTTCTCTGGATATAGACCCTATTAGGTTCAGCCTTTGTTCTGAACAGTTACAGCCTCAGCTTCTCCTCTCTCCCAGCCAGTCTGGCGGCAGAAAGGATTGACTGACCCATGCTACATTCCAGAGAAAGCCTGCCCGTCAGGGGCAGTGAAGTAAGTCTCCCCTCTCTGAAAACCATTGCCAAGGTTTTGGTCACTTTTCCCAGGTTGTGAGTCATTTCTATAACCTCTGAGTTTCTACCAATGTTAGGGTCAGATGAAAAGCCAGTCCCCACAGGGCCTTTTAGTTCCCTGGGAATTAAGAAGAAGGATTCATTACATGGCAGAGATGATTGCTTTTTTCTTTTCAACTGTGATTGGTGGCCCTGAAACCACAGCCATCAAATGCAGAAGCTCTGCTAAATCATCACTATTTCAACTGCTAATTAGTTCTAATGTTCACAGCAGAGGAGTCTGTGGGGGCAATAAACTGCTTTTTCAAGTGATTAAACTTCCAAGTGAACACACTTTGATTACCACAAGAACCATTCCTTTGCAAAGGTTCTCCAAGGCAATCAACTGCATCCCCAAGACACAGCTCCGTGAATGGAGGATTAGTAGCCTGGAACATGGGTGTGCACAGACCTTAAGCCTGTCTCCTCTGGCCAAATCCCTGCTCCACCTCTGGTTCTGGTGAGATGCCTCCGGGGACCACATGTGACAAAACTAAAGAAGTTTTAGGGAAGAGCAAGTTCACTAGGTTGGCTGTGAGATGACACTGCCCAAAGGCCTGGGCCATCAAAGGGAGAATGACTAGAAGTGCAATGGGGGAGACAGTTATCTGCTATGTCTGGGGTATCAGGGCTCCTGACCCTTGGTCCCGATATAAAAGTATAGATTTGGAGGAAGGCGCTTTGACGGTCAAGAAACCTGAGGCACTGTGCCAAGTGCTTTCCCATGACTCGTCTCATAACAAAAATGAAGGCATTTATTTGATCCAGCTCTTTTTCAGAGGTATTCACTTAATGTGCTTTAAAAAACAAAAACTAACAACTACACGTGGACTGCAGACTCACTGTAGAAAAAGTAGAAAATACAAATAAGCCAAAAAAGAAAGTTCTAATATTCTGTAAGCTCATCATCTGGAGAAATATTTTTCAACCTCAGCACTACTGACATTTTTAGTTGAATAATCCCTTGTTGTGAGGACTGTCCTGTGTATTGTAGGATGTTTAATAGCACCCCTGGTTTCTACCCACTAGATGCCATTAGACCACTGTTCCCCCACCTCCCCACCATTGGAACAACCAAAAATGTCAGGAGACATTGCCATATGCCCCCTAGTGGTGAAATCACTCCCATTGAGAATCCGTGCTCGAATGATTACCAGGAACACAGTTTTCCAGTCTTTTTTCTTGCATACCTCCTAGTAAATTCATATTTTTAATGGAGTTATAGCATGTATATGGTTTCATATTTTCATTTTTACTTAAACATAGTTTCTGAACGTGTTGGTATCTGTTCTACGTCATCATAACCTCTTCACGGGCTCCATCACGTGGTTGTGCATTGGTTTATTTCATCCCCAATTTGGGGACAATCAGATTATTCCCAAGGGTAGTAAGTGTATTAAAACAAAAACAAAGCAAAATTATTGTGGCTCTTTTTCCTTCTAAAACGGGAAGAGTTTGACATAATACATTTGAGCCGGCTTCTTATGCTCTAGCCTTCCATTTACAGAAACCATTGGGGAAACATGAAAAGGACAGAAGTCTTAGGACTCATCCATGCTGGGGTGCCTCCATGGCTCAGTTGGTTGAGCATCTGACTCTTGATTTGGCTCAGATCATGATCTCAGGGTCATGGGATTGAGCTCTATGTCAGGCTCTGCCAAATGTGGAACTTGCTTAAGGTTCTCTCCCTCCCCTTCCCTCTCCCCCTCCCTCTCTCTCTCAAAAAAAAAAAAAAAAGACTCTTTCATGCTGTTAATGAGTAAGACCCTGCATAAAGTCCACTCTCTAATTAGGATGCCATACAAGTTAAAAGTAGAGAGCCAGATGAATTTGAAAAATATATGGGAAAGGAAATAGCTTGGGGTGGGTAGACAAGGAGGGCAAGAATGAGGGATCCTGAAAAACAAAGAGCAGAACAGATAGAGGCTTAGAATGAGGGAGGGAGGTGCTGAGAAAGGTGGTTGTCTCCTGGGCATCAACCTCCCCACTTTCAAGCTCTTAGTAATATTTGACCACACTTCTTGCCTATGGCTAAGGTACCCAGAGGTGCAAAGGGCACTTGGGCTAGATTATATCGCACAAAGTGGTACATTGCAATAAAAGGACAGCACAGGCCAGGGCAAAGTATAGAGTGAAGACGGAGAATTAGACAGATCTTGGAAGCAGAGGCAACTAGGAGAATACAAGTATCAAGAGATATTGGGATTGGGGCCATAGGGTTTTCCCTGCACATGGGATCGGTGCTTGAGCCAATTTTGTTTAAATATTAAAGACCAAATTTAACTGAACAGGATAAAGAATTTAAGGAATAACCAGTCAGCACAGAGTTTAATTACACTTTTTTTGGCTCTTATAAACAACACTACATTGAATACTACTATAGTTAAATATTTGCCAAAAAATACTTAATTTTTTTCTTTAAGCTAAATATTAGAAATTGAATTGCTAAATATTAGAAATTGAATTGCTCAATCAGAGAGAATGCACATTTTTAGGGCTTCTGATACATACTGTCAAACAGCCCTCGTAAATTTTAATAATTACTATTTACCATAGCACCAACATGGTACGACAGTCCTCTTTTTCCCATTATTTCACCAACATTGGTATATGTTCTTCCCATCTCACAGGGGAGCTGAATAAGGCTTGCTCAGGGTCAGGGAGGAGTGAAGCTGGAACCAGAGCCCACAGTTTTCTGACTCCAAGTCCTGAGCTGGTCTTTATTTACTGTGGGGAGGGAGGGGCGTGGTGTTGAATCTGTAGAAAACTAAGCCTGCATCAGCCCTGACCCTGTTACTCTTTTTTGCTTAACTCACCAATCTTAACGTCCAAATTCTTTCAGTGGCTCAGAAGTCCTTGGAATTCTAATCCCTACTTACCTCTCTATCCTTTCCCTACCTTGAACTTTAAATTCCCACCATAGAAAATTTAAGTTCTCATTTCTACTTTGCTATCTATCTTGCCTCAGGGCCTTTGGACCTGTTCTTCCCTTTCTCTCCACACATCTTTCCCTGGATAACTTCTGCTCATCCTTCAGATGGAGCTTAAACATCAAGCCCTTTATGACTTTGAATTCTGGTTTATATAACCCTATCACTCCCATGTGCTCCTATGGTACTTTTTATTTCCCCCTGATAATACCTATTAACTGTGTTGGAATTCTTGTCAAATTATTTGACTTCTCCATCAGTCTTTAAACTATATAGGACAAGATCCATGTCTATAAAGCCCAAGATCAGTTTTTGCTAAGTAGTGTAATCCCCTTTAGACTAGACAGATACACTCCAGGAGAGCAGAACCCCAAACATTTTTGAGGGTTTCATGAACAGCCTGCCTCACTCCTCTATGTTCCCTGCTTGGCATCTGTAAGCATTCTGAGTACACTATTTTTGCAACAGTATTCCCTGTTCATGCCAGGAAGAAACTTCCAATATTAGGAGTTGTCCAACAATAGGGTGGACCCTCTCTTCCTTCATGTTGTAAGATGAGCTTCTGCAGGTGCTTCTTAGTAACACCCAGGCCTCCCAGCATGACTGGAAGGGCCAGAGGTCAGGAATGAGTCTGCTGCCTGGCTGACCAGCCCACCTTGCGTGTGCCAGTGGTCTCTGAATGTGTGCAGCGCCAAACTGAATTAAACAACTGTCTTGGCAACCAATAACTTTCTAAGACTCAACAACCTGCTTCCAGCCCAGCCAAAGGCTTGCCACTCTGAGGCAAATGTCACTGTGGTGGAGTTGTCTTAATGAGAAGGCATGCTTGCTTCTCTTCTGGGGGAGTTTCCTAGAGCGATGCTCTTAGAAACTCCTTGGCAGGAATCCTGAGCCAGGCTTGGCATTGACAGCGTCCTCCTGCTGGCATTAACAAGCCTCTTATTTAAATGTAAATGAGCTCTCAGTGCCAGTTTGTGAGCGAAACACATCGCTTGTGTTAAACCAGAGCTGGGAATGCTACAACACACCAAATGTCGGCTTGGTTTCCACTTCCCCACCACATCCGCAGTTCTGAGTGGAGCTCTGTGTGCCTTGTCTTCTGCAGGCTTGGGAGTCCTCAGACAACAGAGAGAATTTGTGGAGGGAGTCCAGGGCCCTATTTATAGCCCGAAATACTCTTTGACATGACCTTGATCAAGTTACTTAGAGTTACTCCCCAAAAAACAGCACATTGTAAAGTTGGGATCCCACATCAAATTCCACTCAGCAAAGGGTGCCACGAGGTCCAGCAGGCCCGGGTGAGGGTCTGAGCTGCCCATTCTGTGTTGCTGGCTGTGTCAGTCCCACTTGCCCTGGGCCTACCTATGTTTTTAGCTGCTCTGATACTTATGTACACTCTCTCTCCTCCTGGTTTGCTTCTGTTTCCACCCAAATACATACCGTTTGGTGATCTTGCCTGATGTCTGGTCTTATTTAGCCATCTGCTTCCCCACTCTGTTTCCTGGCCCTTATTTGTCCAATATTATATTCAATTTCCTGTTTTGGCATTTCCCTCTTTATTTCAGATCTTGCTGGAGTTGACTTGTGCTCCTCGGATTCCTGGATCCTGAGCATTTCTTCCCCAGAAGCCCCAGTGGCTAGCCTTTTTAGAGCACGTGTTATGCTAGATGTGAGATTGTTTCTGCTTGCATGGGTCCACTGCAGCTGGCCCATCATGCATCTTGAAGCCAAGGTTTGGGTCTTATCTATATTGGTAGCCCCAGATCCTAGCCCAAATCCTAATGAGTGAATAAACGAAGGAATGGAGGAGAGAGTAGGGAAACCCTTTTCCCCACTAGGATCCTGATGTGAAGGCCATGTAAGACTTTGTTCCATTTTATCATCCTTGGAACTGGCGTAAAATTTTTAGCCAAGTGATCATTTGGACAAAGTCCACAGCATCAAAACAATTGAGTTAGTTTCTAGGGTGTGCTATAAACATAAACATATGTATTATGGGGGCCTTCCATGAGAAGCCCAGCGAACTGCATTCTGTGACAGACGCAAAACGATATAATGGAAGCTCCAGAAAATAGGCAGGTTTACCTGGTATGTTTTGAAATTAGCAAACATGGCTCTTTTACAGAGAAGCGTGGTCATCAGCCTTGCTGTCTGAATGCGTAAGTTTCTGTGCTGCCTCAGCCCAGGTACTCATGAAAAGTTACATTTCTGACTGCTGAGCACAAACCCTGTGTGTAGGTAGCATGAGCCTGCATCCCACTCCCCCAGTGCCAGTCCCCACCAGTGATCCTGCACAGACTTGGCTGGGGGCTTGTGTTGGGGAAGATGATTTAGAGTACCAATGGTACCTGCTGTCCCCAACTAGTCCTCGGGCAGATTTGTGGCTCTAGTGGGGAGAAGGCTTGGAGGCTGCTTGATCTGGAAGATTTGCACAAGCTTTCATGAGACCGAGCACAGGCAACAGCACATAAGGCATGGGGGAGGGACAAGATGCTTTCCTTCCTTCTTCAAGCAATCAATGATAGTCTTGTATTCTGCAGACTGGAAACTGTCGAGACCAAACCTGATATTCTCCTGATGGTGGATGGAAGCACTGGGTCTCCCCAGTTGATTCTGCAGGAATCCGGTTATGGACAAGTGGGAAGAGAGCCATAAGATAAGAGCCAATGACTTGAGGCTATCGCTGATACTGTGGTTTGTGGGTCTATGTGGGTATCTTCCCTGGGGACTTCCAACTAGAGTTGGGAGACATTTTAAGGGAAACTAATTTCCTTTCCTTGAGTCGTCACAGACTGGTAATGTCTGAGGCATTTCTCTTACCCCCCATTAGGAAAAGAACAGCATGGAAAGAGGCTGGATTCTTCCCCTAGAGTTAGGAAACCTGGTGTTTCATTCTGCCTCAGCCTCTTAGGCCAAGTATGATGCTGAGCAAATTTTTTCCCTCTGGAGTTCAGTTTTTCTCATCTGTAAAATGAGGCAATTGGGCTAAATAAGACCCAAGAAGAATATACCAAAGAGCAGAGTAGAAACCAAGGGTTCATTAATTCACTCCTGTAACAAATATTAATGCCTGCTCTGCATCAGGTAGTGTGCTGGGCTCTGCGGAGAGCAGACGTGAGGCTTGTCTATGTGGAAGTTTCAGTCAAGCAGAGAAGACAACCATTAGTTCGAGGATTAAAACGAAGATAAAATTATGACTGTGGTAATGCTAGGAAGGTGAGAGAAATGGCTCTCCGGGAGTATTAAACAGAAAAATGTAGAAATTATGTAGAAAAATGTAGAAATTATGTAGAAAAATAAATGTATTAAACAGAAAAATGCACATGAACACCATAGTTCAGGATAGCAAGAATCTAGAGAACGGCATGAGGAGAGTGTTTAAGGGTGTGCCGTGGAAGGTGCGTGGGCAGGGCTGGGTGAGCCCTGATCCTGGACACAGAAGGTGGCATCCCACAAGCCAAAAGAGGAGAGTTTTAGGGATTTCGTCATCCAGTAGGAACTTAGTAGAAAGGACTGTGTTTTGCTTATCTCCTTGCCCCCTTTTCCCCAAACACGTGGTAGCTAGCTAGCAAGGAACCCGGTTTGGAGTGGGCGCTCCATGGATGCACGTAGCCTGGTACAGAGTGGGCGCTCCATGTATGCTTGTGGAATAAATATGTTTTTCTCAACTGTGCAAAAAAGTAAGACTCAAGGAGTTACCTGGATCACACAAGGTCACCTAGCCAGCAGGTGGCTAGTGACAAGATGGAAAGCCAACTTTAAAATCATGCGCTGTTGTGAAACAACCATTTTCATAGCTGCAACCTTAGAACTGACTCCTTAGCAACAAGGTCAAGTGCCACTGAGGCACCAAGAGGAAGGGATCATTGGAAAGACAGTGTTCCAAGAGGGGTGCACATCCCCAGGTGTGCACACACACATCCCTCCTCAGCCTCCCTGCAGCGCCCCGCTCTGCCTCCCTGCTCCCCCCGCATCTTCTCATTGTTGTTAGGCTACAACTTTGCTTTGTTCACAGAGACAGAGGAAGAAAAGAATCTTGCCTGAGACAGTCTCCTTCTCTCCCGCAGTGCAACTTTTTCTTCTCCTAAAGGGACACTGGAGAGAAACGCTGTCAGGAAGGCTGACAGCCAAGCAGTCAGCAGATTTACTGTGGCAGTAGAAGAGGTCAGAGGCTAAGTGGAAAACTGTGTAGATGTAAAACATCCGCTTCCTTGAAATATCGCCTTCCTTTGTGAAGGGGAACTAGGAAGTGATCTATTGTTCTCTGGTGCTCTTCTTTTCAGGACTTTCTGCCTTATCTTCTAAGGGCAAAACCTCCACGCAGGACGCTGCAGACACTTGTCAGACGAGCTGGTTTGGCCAGGGCAAGAGCAGACCAGAGCACTCACCCCCGGGGGCATCTGTTTGCAGCTGGGGCTCAGGCTGCCCTGCGAGCCTTTGACCTGAGTGTTTGGAAACAGGATTTCACCCTGGTGGTGTGCAGGCTTGGAAGAATACAGGACAGCCTGGTGCCCATTCCATGCCCCTGCAGCAGCCGATGCTTCTTGCACTTTTCAAGATCAGAGAAGAAGCACCTTTGACCTCACAGCTGAAAAATCTACCCCATAGTTAGCTGTATTTTCCCATTTCCTGCATGGCCCACTGTAGCCATGTAATACCTGTGGAGCGTATGTATGTATGTAACATGGCCGTCCGTGATGTGGGAGTGCTGGCCTGCAGCGAGGCTGAGTCCCTCCTGGGGTGGAGGTCTGCCTGCAGAGGGCTGGAAGCGCTAGGGGGTAGGTCAGCAGGGGAACTATTTACAGTGGTGACAGAGAAACCTGCTAGAAGGGAACATTCTTGGGGGACAAGAGAGAGTAGAGGTCTCTACCAAAGGTCCACAGAAAATGGCTTTGGGGAAAAGGAGGAGGGGGCATTCTCAAGATAATGTGCCCATTTTTGTCTTGGTTGGCCTGCTGTTTCTGTGGTTTTGTTGAAGTCTGTAAGGATTAGGAGCCCTTGGCAGCTTCACTTTGGGGCCCATGGAACATCATTCTAGAAAACAGAGAGAAAGGCAGCACAAGGTAGCCCTAATGTTTTGAGGGTGTGTCTGTGAGTTAGTGTCAGCACCTTTGACAGCCTCATGCCCTTCAGTTTGGGGCAGCAGCATGGAGGGTGTTTCTATGGTCTGTTGCCAGAGTCAACAGAAGTAACTGGAAGGAGCAAAATGAAATATGCCAAATGATGCCGTGCATGGGAATGCACGTGAGTCACTCCCTCAAGCTGCTCAGAAATAGTCTGAGAGAACTTTGTAGGGGATTGTAGGTGTACACGTGTGGACAAGGACCAGGACAGGACCGCTGGGGGACTCAGATCACGTCCCCACACTTTCTGCCAGATGAGTGTGGTATGTGGAAACATGGGATTTGTTATTCTTCTTATTATCATCATGATTAATACATAAAAATCTTCAGTATAGAATAGTCCTAGCATAGTCAATAAATGTTATATATAAAAATTTCTCATGCTGACCCAAAAACACTTGTAGATTGATTACTTTGTCTCAAACTATGAGGCATTTTCTTCATTTAGGAACTATTTACTTTCTCTTCATATAAAATGTTCATATAAACATTCTCGTGTATATCTCTCTATATATTTGCACATGTACACATATGTAGAAATTCATATATCTATATATACTCTTACTGCTTCTGGAATGCATGTGTATATCCTCCAAATAGAACAGAAATCATGGCTCCTTAGGATGATCTACGAGGAAGATCAGACATGCTGTCTTGTATTTCCTTTCAGAAGAATGTGTTTATGAGGCTCATAAACTAAAAACTGTTGAGCCTCATGGAATCACAGCTCTCCTGTGCCTCTTCCTGACATCCTTCCACCATTTTTGCTTTAATAATATTTAGGGTAAAGGGCAAGAAAGGATGGTTTTCATGATAGCCATATGGTTGTCACCATTTGGCGGTATCGATCTCTTTCTACCCAACATCTGCCTCTGGTTTGGTGGAATGAAGAGGGGTATAAACCTTCCTCATACATCAGAGATAGCCTCTGCACATGTTTAGAAAGTTTTCTAACATCTTCCCTTCTGTTTCCCACATATCATCCAAAAAGGGGGAGGTCATGGGGTAGAACTACACAAGGAGTAGGGGCCGAGTATAAGTATCACTCCCGAACCACCCTTTACTAACTCTGGCCACAACCCCATCATTCAGCCTCTCCGAGCTTCAGTTTCTTCCCTGGTAAGAGGAGGTAATGACCCCAGCTCCCACTACTTCACAGGACTCTTGTAAAGACCAAACTCAATTGTGAATGGGAGCGTCCTTTGAAAGCTATCAGTCAGTACAAATTACTTCTGTTGGAGAAGATGCTTCAAGAACATTTGTTCATTGTCTGATATTACAGGGGTGTGCTGCTTCCTTTCTGATGGAAGTGTTCCTCCCTGACTGTCCCGTTCTTCTTGTCTGGCTGAGCAGGTCAACAGGCAAAATCTGATGAACAAGGATCCACTCCTGGCAATCTCCCCAACAGCATGTGTCTGAAAGCCAGGCCCTGGTTTTGAAGTACATGATACATTCTCAGACCTGGAGGGCCCTGTGCTTCCGGAGAGTCTGAGGACTGGGCTTTCCCTCTTAGTTTCCATGTTTACCAGTTCCTTCATGCTTTCCCAGCTAAGGAGGAAAAGGTCTCAGTTGGGATCCTGACATTGTGTGATCCCAAATGAGTCACTTCCTAACTGCGTTGTCTTGACTTCCTCAACACATTTCTGACCTTCTTACCTCCACCAGAATAGCTCTACCTCTGCGTCTTTCTACCAAAAAACAAAAAAAAAAAAAAAAAGAAAGAAAGAAAGAAAGAAAAAAGAAAGAAAGAAAAGAAAAAAAAAGTTGTATTGCTAATTTCTCTGAGCCTTTTGGACTAGATCTTTTTTGTAAAACACAGCTGATCTCTGAGACACTTGGTTCTTACGTGTGGATTTTATCATCTCTTCTGGAAAGTCATGTAACCAACTATAAAATGGGAGTATTGATATATTTTTAATTAATAGAGTTTTGAAGTAATGGCTGTGTAAGAACCATGGGAAGGATTATTCTTGTCAGTGGTTTTTCCCATCATGTGCTTAGGATGAAATTCAGTCTCACTGAGTCTTGCCAAGAAAACTCACAGGATAAGCTCTGCCTTCCCAGCAAATATTGAGATTTGTTGACCTTAGATGGATGGTTGAGCTTTGTCTTTCACTCAAAGTCTCGCATCAAATCCATTTAGCTTTTTGAGGCTTAGCCATTATAAACACTTGGAAGATTTTACTGGCCACTGTGGCAAAGTCATAGTCCATCTCAGAACATACAGAATTTGGTATAATGAGTTAGTGGCCTCCTTACCAGTGCCCACATTCTAGACATGACTTATCTTCCAAGGAACAAGCAAGTAAATAAAGTTCCAGCAAAGCCCACCATGGATACTTTTGGAATCCTTTAAGATTTTATTTTATATGAAAAAACCCAAGAGGCCAGGAAGCCCACTCACTTGCATTTAGTCTAAACTCAACCTATGATTCTTTTTAAGTGTCTCCTGGAAGTCATGGCATATGGGCACAATAAGGCACTGTTGGTGTTAACCCAATGGAGAGCAGTAATGCTGAAGGAGAAAGGCCAGGATCTTCAAGTTTAGTACATCTGGGCTCATTTTCCTTGAAGCAGACACAAGTCTTTGCATGTGAACTAGGTGTCTTTGATCTTTTCCTCATGATACAGAAGGAAAATGGCCATGGTCAGAATTACGGAATTTCACTTTTGGAAAAGACCTAAGAGGACAAACTGTCCAACTTTTGCTGGCAGCTGGAATCTGCTCTAAAACATCTCTTCCAAATAGTCATTGAACCATTGCTTGATTATCTCCAGTGATGGGAAACTCACCTCTGATGAGCTCTACTGTTGAACAACTTTACAAAAGGTCATTACTTTTACCCTAAGCTATAAGTGACTTGAATTTCTACCCACTGATTCTAGTTACATGCACAGAGAAGTCATTTCAACAAATCCATACCCTTTCCCAAAGGCAGCACTTCCTCAACCTGAACATAGCAAAGATTCCCTCCTAAGAAGGGAATGAACCTTCCATTTACTCCTACCACATGCTAGATTCTACCATTACCTCCCACCATCCTCACTGTCACTGCATGGGATTAGAGTCACCAATGTTCATTAACCCACTAAAGCTCTGAGAGGTGGAATTCTGCAGGGCCACCCAACTGGAAAGTGACAGGTTGGGAATTCAAGACCACCTTTGGGAAACCCAAGTGATGCTACCTTCCATCATTTTCTGCAGCTGCCCAGCACCAAGGATCCTGGGAAGACCTCTGGATGTTCCTTCTCCCATGATCCACTCTAAAACAAGGAAAACTAGAGAAAACACATAGCATTAAGTGGCAGTCTTGACTGCTGCTCTTGGTGCTGGAGACCCTACAGTGTGAGATTCCTTCCCAAACCCGAAGGCCTAGAACCAGGCAGGAAATTCAGACACAAAACATTGCTCTGAGGCCAGCTCACAGGGTTCCATTTCTGAGCCGCACTGCTGCTCTAGGAGGCAGCAATCACTCCATGGCAATATATTCAAGAGACAGTTAAAAAATATCTCTTCCCCATTTACTGCTTTAGAAACAGAATCCACTGCCTAATTGAGAATCCTTTCTGCCTAATTACTCCATTCCCGATTTTTTTTTAAGCAGCAGAGTTGCTGTGGAATTATGTACTGTATAATTTCATCATTTAGCAATATGTAAATCAGGAGAAGAAAGGAAGAGGAAGGGAGCGACAGGAGACGCTGATCATCGTCTGAATTTCTGTGTGCAGCAATGGGCAGCGGGGTGTGGAGCAGGCAAGGAAAGACCCACCCACTGAGCAGAGCTGGGCATGAGTTCCAGTTGCCCCCACTGGATAGTTGCCCTCACAGAATAGTTCTGCACTGCTCGGCAAAACCACACCGTCTTCCTGAACCTCAGTTTCCCCTGCTGTTATATTTGGTACCTGTATGGCCAGCAGCCCCCGTCACAGCTCCTGGCAGAGTGATGCCCTGACAATAACCCAGTGACTGAATGAGTGAGAACCTGGTTTGCCCCCTCACAGAACTGTCAGTGGAGTGAAGTGAAGTAGTCAACATGCCCACTTTGAGGGAGCTACAAAATGCTGATTATGTACAGAGAGCTTTAAGCGCTAATGGAGAAAACACGGTTTGATGCCTTGAATCAGAAAACACCTTCCCTTGCCTTGTTTGTTGGTCAAGTGGTCTGCTTCTTTAGAAGTAAAATGAGAATGTTGCCATGTGCTAGTGCAATGTGTCTGTCACAGCTGAAGTCCCTCTTAATCCCCATGCCTGTCCCGCCACGCTCTGCAGAGGAGAAAATGGCAGACTTGGGCTGATCTTTTTCAGTGAGTTTAGAGAAAATCAATCTACATACTTTGTCCCCTGGAGGCTGCCTGGATCTGGGGCTCATGGGATAAGTTTCCTTCTGGAGGCGTCACTCACCCTGGCACCACTCTCCTAGGGGCCCTCCCCTGTTTCCAGCCCACTAGCTCAGGTAGATGCATCCTATGACTAGGGGCAGAGGCTATCAGGTTGTCACACTCATTCAAGGGACTGTGGCTTCAATTTCACAGCCCCCTACCCACCTCCTGAGAGCATCTTCGCTGTGGGATGTACTCTGAGACACCTAGAATTGCATTCTGAGAGAAGGGGCTCTTATTCTGTGCTGTTCGTGGATCCTGATTTTCCCCCACCAGGTTAGGGAAAATGCAGATGAGGGTCACCCCTTTCTAAAACCAAAAATCCAGTTTTGAATGCCCCATTGTCTTCATGGCACAGGGAGTAGTTAAACACAATGATTTAAAAGTTTAGATTCAGGAGAACTGGATAGCCCTCTCCTCTTCTGGGCTTCAATGTCTCCATTTCTTTGCAAAAAAACCCAAAGTGGTTAATATCTCAGTACTCCCTCTCTATCTTCTATCTTCTATCATTCTCTGTCTCTGTGACCAGAGTCCCTGGGCCTCACAGCCCAATGTTTTGGCATAGCTGGACTGATCTTGCGTTGGCAGAGGGAAGAATTAAATACCAGCATGGAAGACTCGGACACTGCAGACTGCAGAATTTGTCTTACAACCACTGTTTTTCAGGATTAGTTCAGCAACTACATCAAAAGGCAAGCCGCTATAATAATTTTGGGGACTTAAATTTATATTTCATTTCAGAATCTCCAAGATCATCGGAGGTATACAGAATAGAATGTGCAATTGTATAGTTAGGAGAGACAAAAATTTTTTTAGAAATCATAATAAAAATAATTTTTATTAGAAATCACCTAATTGGGGGTGCCTGGGTGGCTCAGTGGGTTAAAGCCTCTGCCTTCGGCTCAGGTCATGATCCCAGGGTCGTGGGATCGAGCCCCGCATCGGGCTCTCTGCTCTGCGGACAGCCTGCTTCCTCTCTCTCTCTGCCTCTCTGCCTACTTGTGATCTCTGTCAAAGAAATAAATAAAATCTTCAAAAAAAAAAAAAAGAAATAACCTAATCAACTTCCTTAGAAATCTTACTCCCTAACCTACCTCTAGCTTATGGATAGTCAAACTACTCAACAAATATTGAGTACCCAGAATATGGCAAAGGCAAAACACTGATGAACCAGGCAGGCAGAGTCGTGGTCTGTTTGTACTCTCGTAGGGAAAACAGAAAGTAAGTGCTAAGCAAATGCATTCAGATTTATGTAGGCTACTGTTGCTACAACAAATCTAAAAGAAGGTGATGGGGATATTTTGTAGTTTGAGTGGTCAGGGAAGACCTTCCTCCAAGAGAAGGTGACACTCAAGTAGAAACTTGAATGATGAGGAAAGGTAGTTGTGGAACGATTTGCTCAAGTTCACACAGCTAATCAAAAATTGACCCAGGCCTCACATCCAGGACTCCAGACGTCCTGTCTTGTGCTCACTGACCCTTGCTGGTTTTCCCCCTGATTCCTCAGCCCACACATCTGCCCAGTTTGCTAAGTTCCACCTGCTTCTGGATCCCATTCTCTTCTCTTCAGGGTCTAAGACCTCTCCCAGCCTTGGGACAAGGCTTAGCTGTCCTCAAGCTCTGTGATCTATTGGTTCAAAACAATCATACCACAAGCCTCATTATTCTAGATCTCTCTGCTGTGAGTCCCAAGTCATCAACACAGCTGAATTCCAACAATGACTGATGGTGCTCCATCCACATGGGAGGTATTCTTATACTTTAGTAAGAAGAAATCCCTGTTCACAAGAAGGTCACAAAACATCTACTTATTATAAAGTAAGAGACAGAGGAGGGTACCACATAAGTGCACAACCATTTTTATCAATTTATCCTGCATTTACATGTGCAAGATGTTAGGCTCTAGCATGCTCACAGAAATAAATCAGGCAGTACCTGCACTCTCAAAAAATTCTGGGCTTGGGAGGGAAAAGAGCCTTAAATATGTAGGTGATTTTAATACAAAGTAACAGACACTTCAGGCAGAGAATCCTAAAAGAAATACAATCAATGGTTAGGGTGAGTATTATTTCCTTGAAGGTGAACCATGGAGGGCTTCCCAGAGGAGGGAGCATTTGAGCTAAGCGTTGATGGGAAGGAGAAAAGAGCAATCTAAGTGCAAAGAGGAGTAATAAGTCACGGAGACAGGAAGTAGGACAATTTGGCTGGACGGAAGTAACCCTGCCCCCCGCAGAGCCGTTTCTTAGCTGCTCTTCTCTGCTTCAGCTCACAGACCTGAGTCCCACACACACCAGCCTCAATCACAGGTATACAGGGGCACTGTTCTTCTTCCTCTGAAGACAGCACGCACAACTGCTCCCTCACTATGATATGAGGAAATGTCATGTTTGAGAATCACTTGCCTGGGGATAGTGGTAGGTCTTCTTGTTATGCTTCCTTCCATGTTAGATATAATTCTCAGAACGTTTCTTTTCTTTCCTTTTTTCTTCTCTTTTCTTTTTCTCTTCTTCTCTTCTTCCTCTTCTCTTCTCTTCTTTTCTCTTCTCTTCTCTTCTCTTCTCTTCTCTTCTTTCTCTTCTCTTCTCTTCTCTTCTCTTCTCTTCTCTTCTCTTCTCTTCTCTTCTCTCTCTTCTCTTCTCTTCTCTTCTCTTCTCTTCTTCTCTTCTCTTCCCTTCCTTCCTTCCTTCCTTCCTTGTAGAGAAGAAAGTGCATGGGGCAGAGGGAGATTGGGAGAGGGAGAGAGAGGATCCTTAGCAGGCTCCATGCCCAGCACACAGCCCAACAGAGGGCTCCATCTCATGACTCTGAAATCATAACTGAAAGGAAATCAAGAGTCGATGCTCAACAGACCCAGGTGTCCCAGAACTCATTTTAAACACTCATGTCTGCTGTGACCCTTATACTAGACAAATGGATGGCAGCCAGATAAAAAGGACCCTGATCTCTCAATTAAGGTTCCAATCTGAAATTCCATTGACCTACTGTCATCTCTACTTGGAAGCCCTTAGCACCTTGGACTCAATAGCCTGTGCTGAATGCACCCCTGTCCTTCCTCAAATATGCTCCTTTGCCCATGTACTATTTGGGCTAATGGTTCATCTAATTAACAGTAGACACAGGGGATCAATTCAAGCTACTGCACTTACATCTCTGTCTCTTCCAGGTTTCTCTTCTCTTCCGTAGAGTCATCAAATCCTGACAAACTGACTTTTCTGGTGTCTCTAAATCTTCTCCTCTTTTCCAGCCCCATTACCAATGGCTTAGCTCGTCATCTACTGGCTTGGCTATCATACTGGTCACCTTGCCCTTTTTTGCACAGCTTAGCTCTCTTGTACATTGTCCATGCTGTTGCTAGAATCATCTTTTGGAAAGACAGGACATTTCTAAAAAGTGTTTGAGGTCTCCCTGTGCATGAAGAACACAAAAGTTATCCCAGTCTGGACTAGATAGTATCCTCTGCCATGCCTCCCAATGCTTTCCTCCCACATAGACACTCATCCCATTTTCACCAAATTCTTTTTCATCATTCCTCCCCTCCCCCCATGAAATCCTATCTATCCTTCAGGACTAGTCCAAATGGTGCCTCCTTGTGAAGCCCAGTTGAGCCTCTTATTGGAATTTACCATGGTTTTCTTTGTAAACTCCCAAAGCTTCTAACTAACTGTTCCTTCACCTGGTGGCCTCCAACGATGCCCACATCCTACTCCCTAGAACCTGTAACTATGTTGCCTAACATGGCAAAAGGAAATTTGCAGATACAAATATGAATCTTGAGATGATGGTGGAGAGTGCTGGCTGGCTCATTTAAGCATCCAACTCTTGATTTCAGCTCAGGTCATAATTTCGGGGTCCTGGGATTGAGCCCTGTCTTGGGCTCCCGACTCAACAGAGTCTGCTCCAGGATTCTCGATCTCTCTCTCTCCCTGCCCCTTCCCCTGCTTGCATGCATGCTCACTCCCCCACCCCCCAAATAAATAAATAAATCTTTAAAAAAAGAATCTTGAAATGGGAACATTACACTGGATTATCCAGGGGGGCCCAATGTAATCACAAGGGTCCTTATGAAAGGGAGGCAGGAGGTGGGAGAGTAGGGCAAACGCGATACTGCCGGCTTTAAAGATAGAACATAGGCCAGGAGCCAAGGAATGCAGCCAGCCTCTAGAATCTGGAAAAGGTAAGGGAAGAGATTCTCCCCTAGAACCTCCAGAAGGAATGCAGCCCTATGGGCCTGTCAGAACTCCAGAACTGTTTGATAGTAAGTTTGTGTACTTTTAAGTCATTAAATTTGTGGTGAATTGTTAAAGCTGCAATAGGAGATTAATATGCTCTACTTAGCATTTATTTATTTTTTTGCCTGGTACTATCTTGTGCTTCACAATACTGTAAATTCCTGAAAGCAAGAACCAATTGGATTAATTGTCTTATCCCCCAGGTGCTTAACACAGGGCTTTGCACATGTAGACCCCTGCTATGCCTTTGAATTAAATGCCCTCTTTTGGGTATTTAAGTCAGCGGTCTTTTCGGTGAAGTCTCTGAGGTAGACTGAAACTGTTGTACCTGTGAATCCAGGTGGGCTGGAACTGATACATGGGCACGGTTTCCAGTGGCAGGTATTCTTTATCAGGGTAGTAACGTTGCCAAGACCTGATGGGAGGAGGAAGGCAGCTTTGTGGTTTAATCAAGCACCCCCTCGCAGTGATACTTTGGGGTTTATGCTGCTGTTTGACCTTCCGTCATTCAGACTCCACATTGTTGTTCTCCCTGAAGTTTGCAAAGATGTAAACATTTGTGGTAAATATTAACAGGAAAAGACACAGAGAGACCAAGTTCTTGGCACAAAGGAGCAGGTTATTTCAGTCAGGGGTTGTCCTCCCTGTACCCCCCGTCTCAACTCAAAGTCAGTTGTCTCTTGACATATTCATCTCATCATTCCTTTATGCACGCATGGATTCAGCATGGATTGTACAACAGCTCTGTGCCTGGCAATGTACTAGGCACCATGGACACAGAGAAAGAAGAGATCAAATTCAGGATATCTGGAAGCTCCCATCAGAGCAGGAGCCGGTGGGGCCAGAGGAGAAAGGACAGACAAAGAAGAGATCTAAGTGTGACCTTGAAGAGCAATGCTGGATGTGTGTCTATGGAGTGGGTTATTTTTTTCTCCTCTATTGGTTCTGTGGCTTCTGTCATGTGGTTGAGGACCAGGCAACTGTGAATGTTGTCCACTCTATACTCAAGGTCCAGAGACCAGCATCTCCCTTTTTAAAGTGTTCCTTATGAGTCACATTTCCCATGCACAGCTGCATCTCTGAGATTCTAGACACTCCATTCAATAGTGTGGACTTTCAATGTTACTTTGCCCAGAAGGAACAACAATAAGCGTACCTTCTAAAGGGAAGTCAGTACCCCTCTTTGTTGGGACTTGGCAGGCCCAAATTGTTCAGCTTTCTTCCTCTACTCTCCCACCTCTGAAGCATGGCTGCTCTGCCACCAGATTATTGTATGACTTGAACAGCCCACTTCTCCTTTCTGGACCTTAGTTTCTTCTTCTGGTAAAATGGGTGTGAGTGCCTTTCCTGCCCTGCCTATCTCCTGTAGGTTTTGTGAAAAGCAAATGCAATAACAAACAGTAGAGAATTCTAGAAGACTCAAAATTGTTTATGTCTGTGAGCTGTCCTTAATAGTAGTTATTCTAATATTTATACTTATAATTATTGCTGCTATCCTTATTATTTTTATCACCATTATTATCGTGGGAGAGTTGTTAGCTGCTTCTAAGAATCAGGCAGCTGTCATGGCCAAGTGTCTCAATCACCATATGATCAAAAATCGGCTAAATGAGAATGCAATGAAATCCCTTATACAGCACCATAGTCTCGCTTAGAGCTGCATTTTCCACTGCTTTCTCCCTCTCAGAATCACTCTAAGCCAGATTTCTCTCTATTATGAAGGTGTTCACTGAGGAGGAGATGGCCCAGGCCTGAACCTCCCCGGGCCATGGTCCTCTCTCCCCCACCCAGGTGGAGCATATACCTAGGGCCCACAGATGACCAGGTTCTTCCAAGAGCACATCCTCGGCCCCCTGACATCCAGTCTTACCTGCACTGCAGGCCTGCTGACTCTAGTGCAGGCCACATAGCTTTGCCTTTGTCGCTTGTTGCAGGGCTTATTGGACATATTTACCTTCTCAGCACCTCAGAAGGCAGAAGGGGCCAAGAGGGGGCTTCATGGAGTCCTGTCCCTCTGCTCTTCACAGACCCCTCCAGGTGCTGCTGGTTTCTCCAGATACCTTGGCTCCTCGTTAATTGCAAGTCCCAGATTGGCCTCCTTAATGACTTCCATTCTCCCTTGTTGATGAACTACAATCAAGGAAGTTGCAACGCTATGTGTAATCCGGCAGCTTAGCAACAGTGGTTCTTGGTTTTCACCACTGGAACTGAGTCCGCAAAAGGCAACTGATGAGAGTGTGGGTGCTCTTGGGATGAGTGATAATTCCTGGTTACAGGGACCCCTGCATGGAGGTCCAAACACTGAGACAGCTGGGTCTTGGCCTTCCCACTGGGCCAAGAAAGTGTGGCTATTCCTTTTTCTCTGTGTCTTCTGTAAAAAGACCTTCTTCATTATATGTGTAATTATATGTGTAAATGTGAGTAAATAATTAGAAAGAACCATGCAACAATCAGGTAATATTAAAAGAGTCTGTTCTATAAGATTTAAGGGCTGAAAATAAGACAGACACACTCACTCGTATTGGAGCCTTCCTCCTCCATGTCCCTTCCCAGTGCAGAGCAGGGAGTGGGGGGCAGTAGGCTTGTTGTGAAGACCAAATAAGACCTTAGATGTGGAATACATGCTTGGGGTTCCATGAGCTTGGTGCTAATCACACCTTGTCACTTATTCTGGCCTCTTGTCTAACTGCTCCCCTTTCTGAGCCTCTGCTCCAGCTTGTGGAAAAGGATCTGCTACTAAAACAAAACAAATACTGGTCAGAAAACCATTGGCATAGGAGGCTATGTCTAAAGTCCCTTCCAGATAGATAATAGAATAACTGAAACATTTTAGGAAATTGATATTTTCTTTTTCTTTTTTTTTAAATATTTATTTATTTGACAGAGAGAGAGAGAGAGATCACAAGCAGGCAGAGAGGCAGGCAGAGAGAGAGGGGGAAGTAGGCTCCCTGCTGAGCAGAAAGCCCAATGTGGGGCTCGATTCCAGGACCTGAGATCATGACCTGAGCTGAAGGCAGAGGCTTTAACCCACTGAGCCACTCAGAAGCCCCAAGAAATTTATATTTTCAATGAAAATTCCACCCCAAAGTAATGTTACTGACCAGTTAGTCCATAATCTGAGCAAATCCACTCAGGGAGCTCTACTGGTCAGCTTCTGATTTTAGAAGCTCAGCTTCATACCTTATCCACCCACAAAGGGCAGAGGACAGGTCAGGAACCCCACCCCCATCCCCCGCAGGTGCTCCTAGTGGAACCTGGGGCAACAGTAGGCCTCATTTTCCGTGTCAAAATAAAGGGCACACACTCAATGTTCTCTGAGGCAGTTTTCACTTAAAAAGCCTATGAATCTAACTTCTCTGAATCTCACTTCTAACAAGTCCTGGGCACAGGGAGACGGGCTGGCCTCATGTGTGTACTGAGAGGCGCCTTGTTAGAGCAGATGGAGTGTGTCTATCATGGCGGCGGCGTAACCAGTCTGGTCACTTCAGATGTCTCTCCAATTAACACTCATGGCGGCGGCCAACTGCTCAGGCAACAGAACATGCTGGTGGAGAAGATGGCGGGAACTTCTGGGCCCGCTGCCACACCTATTATCCAAGCCTTGGAGTGGGAGGGGCCAGCCAGACTTCACAGTGTGGGGGTGGTGGGGGGAGGGGAGGTAAAAAATGGGAGGTGAAATGTGTGCAGGGAGATTTCTTTAGCTGTAGAGTCCTAGAAAGTTAGAAATGGAAAATGTTCATCTAGTCATGGCCGTTCCTATATACTTTGGTTTCACTTCCCTTTCTTCATTCCCATCATGCCTGATGCCGTTTATACCGCCATGACCTCTTGCTCTTGCTTCTGGAGCAGCAATCTCCCTGCCTTCCCTTTCTTTCTCCCTCCAGACTATCCCCTATAAGACAGCCAGGCTAAGATTCCTAAATCACCCTGCATCTTGGTGTTTCCCTATTGCCTTCAGGGCAAAGAACCCAAACAAACCTGAACCCCATATCCTGAAGCACACAGGCTCCTGGAGATCAGATTTACCTAATCTCTTACTTCCTCTTCCCTTTTCACCCTACAATGTCTCATCATAGAAGAATTACTTGAAATTCTTGAACCTGAATTCGTGTCCATATTCCTTCCTCTGCTTCTTCCTTTCTCTTGTGTGTCACCTTTAGAATTCAACTTAGCTGTCCCCTTTCCTGGGACACATTGTAGAGGTACCCTCTCTGAAACCCCATGATAGCCAGGTAACTGCTAGTAAAGCATTTCCACACTGATCAGTGACTGTCCTTCAATGTCCCTCTCCTTCACTATTCTGGGAGCTTTCAGAGGGATGAGGATGTGCCTAATCCATTTCTTTTACAGTCAAAATTGACATTGATATCAGGTGCTCTAGTGATCTCCACAGTTAATTTGTCTCATGTGGCTTCTGTGCCCTTCCTTGAGTTGTGACCTTGGTCATAGAGAACCACTTCATCAGAGAGCAGGTTCATGGTAAATGTCAGGTGAGTGAATGAAGGACCCCTCCCCCCCCTCATTTCACAGCGAGGAAACAGGCCTGGAAAGAGAAAGTGACCTACTAGTGCTCACATGGAGGGAAGGTCAGTTGGTGTTAGCTCTAGGGAATTCCTCTCTCGACTTTCAATCCAGTGCTCATTCCACTACCCTTCATTTCAGATAGTTTCAACAACTCTTCCTCTTTTGTGAGAGAGCAGTAGAGTGCTCGCACCTGGTGGTGTGTGTGCCCATCAAGGAAACTTTCAGTATAGCCTGGATTTGCTCTATCTCCAAGCTCATGTGGCATGTCTAAACTTGTGGGCGGAATATCGAGAGACAACTGTGCCATAGTACGGTCAGGTTGAAAAAAGGTAGAGCAAAACCATTTAAAGAACGTCAGTAAACCCTGAGACTTGGCAATACTTGGAAGCCTGTAGAGTAAAACGAAATCACAATTGTGATCCATACATACTGACTTGGGTGTGGATGTTAATCTGTGTGTCTCATTGGCCTGGCATCAGCCTAGATCTGCCCAAAGCCTTCATCTCCCAAGCACATCAAAAATCCCTGCCTGTGTTGTTCTTGGGAGGGAAGGTTTGGCTTTGAGCAGTTTTTCCTGAAAATTCAAAATAACTCCTCTGAGTGGGCCCAGCTTCCAGGGGCAGCCTGGGAGCTTGGCATGTTTCCCTCAGCCTGGGTGTTAATGTGCGGGTTTCTGGAACCCAGAGGGGCATCTGAAGATCACGCAGCAGGGTATCCAAATCTCTGAGCCTGATTTACAGCTCAGGCCCTCAGACCTCCTCCCTCTTAGCCCACATCGCCCCTCAGTTTCCTCTTCTTTGAGCCAGTCACTCTTCAGAACTGGAAAATGAGATTTAGCCACTGGCTTTTTCTGGGTTTATGTATGGATTCTTCCCTGAGAGGATAACAGTAAGGAACATAAGTGGTTCCTGAAAATGTGGGCAGGAGAGCATCCTAGTGAGTCAGAGCCCAGCAGGACTGAGACTGTTAGAGACCATCTACCTCAGCACTCTCATCTGTCTTCTTTCGTTCTTTTTCTTTTCTTTTTTTTTTACTACCTCCCCCTTTTTCTCTTTATATTCCTTCCATCCTTCCTTCCTTCCCTCCTTCCTTCCTTTCTTCCCTCCTCTCTCTCTCTCTCTTTCTTTCTTCTTTCTTTTTTTGTGGCTCCTCCCTCAAATTCTATATGGAAACTCAAAATGTTCAACTTAAAAATGGAAGTGCTCTAGGTGGTTGTGAGTTTGGGCTTCTGGTCTCCCTTCCTAAGCCTAACTCTTCTCTGATCCTTGGGCCCATCCTCAGATACCTGGGCTTCACAGACCTCTACTGTGGTCCTCCAGCCTCATTTCACGCATGGGGCCACTAAGGCCCAAGGAGGTGAGGTGAGGGGATATATTAAAAGTCAAACAGGGATTTAGCGATGGGATCGGGCTCTGTAGGCCCCTGCTGGCTCACTAGCTTTCTTCCAGGAACGTATACCAGATTTCGTGTAGGCCCTATGAAGACTCAGCCTGGTCCTAGGTTCTGTAGTGGGTGAATTTTTTTTTTTTTTAATTTATTTGACAGACAGAGATCACAAGTAAGCAGAGAGGCAGGCAGAGAGAGAGGGGGAAGCAGGCTCCCCGAGAGAGCCCGATGTGGGGCTCCATCCCATGACCCCAAGATCATGACCTGAGCCGAAGGCAGAGGCCCCAACCCACTGAGCCACCCAGGCGCCCCTTGGGTGAATTTTTTTATGAAGGAAGAAATCAGTTAGAATTTAAGGAGCCCTGGAGCGCCTGGGTGGCTCAGTGAGTTGAGCCTCTGCCTTTGGCTCAGGTCATGATCTCAGGGTCCTGGGATCCAGGCCCACGTCTGGCTCTCTGCTCAGCAGGGAGCCTGCTGCCCCCACTCTCTCTGCCTGCCTCTCTGCCTACTTGTAATCTCTCTCTCTCTCTGTCAAAAAAATTAATAAAATCTTTAAAAAAAAAAAAAGAATTTAAGGAGCCCTGGATCAGTAGCTTGGGGAAAGAAGTGTCATGTTAGTCTGGGCCCTGGTGCTATGATTCTCTGCCTGTGCTTAGAAACTGGGTCCAATCCTGCTCCTCCTTTCCCTGAGGCCCTGCCTTTATACACTCTTGGAATGGGATCCTATCTTCTTACTAATACCTTTGACTTTCTTCTGTTCCCCACCCTAACGGGACCCAGCCTGCTCCCAAGCCTGGCCCAGGTGTGGGAATGTAGATCTGCCCCTAAGCCCCCCAACCCCTGTCACTACCTGAGTCTGTGTTCACTGCTGGTCCCCAATCATGCTGCCATACTCCACTTGCTACCCAGGACCCTCCTAGAACCTCACTGAGTTAGCACCTGGCCTGTCAGGTTTCTCTCTTTGGCTAGACTTCAGCTCCCCTGACAAGTTGCTTGTGCCCAGGAGCCTGGATCTTCTGTAGCCCCTGGGGGAGGGGATGTGGAAGTGAAAGGAGGTGACTGTACTCGGACCTTCCAGGCTCCCCCAGTCTGGTCAGGACAGCTTTAAACCATGCTCTTGCAACCTAGTCCTTCTACTGCAAACTCCTGGGTTTGTGCCAGAGGAATCTGACAGCATTCTGTCCATCCACAGCTTCTCCTGACTGATCTCGGAAAGAAGGCAAGACCGTGAGCTCATTTCCAGGGACTGCAGGGAAGGAAGTGATTCCTGCAGTTCTCCAACCAAGCCTGACCATGCTCCAGGCAATACAAAATCCTCTTCTCTTCTCTCAGTGCTAAAATATACACAAAGTTGCTTTGATCCTTGCTAGTTCAGTTGAGTGTCCAGTACCCTCCAAAACACCTTGGATTCTGAGGCCTGAAATTCTGTGACTGCCCTCTTTTCTGCCTGCAGCCTCCATCCTGCTGAAGGAAAGGTCTTTCCCATCTCCAGCCTCAGGTATCCCTTACTTTCTTTCATTTTGTTTTTTTTCTTTAATCTCCACACCCAATGTGGGGCTTGAACTCATGACCCTGAGATCAAGAGTTACATGCTCTACCAAATGAACAAGCCAGGCACCTCCTCAGATATTCATTTTGAGGGCTGCAGAAAGAGGCCCAGACAGGACTCTTCCTTCCCTTTCAAACTGCAGGTGTCAGAATCGGATCCCTACCAGCCGACTGCCATGGGCCAGGGCAGTCAAACTGCTTCCTCTGTGTAGGCTCTGAGACGGAGGACAGTAGGAGCCCACAGTAGTAGTAACTTCTGGCGGGCCTCCTGCATAACAGCCCTGAGCTGACAACTGCATACCCTTAGCCCTCCTGGAGCCTCTCCCCAACCATGTCTAGCTCCAGGTGATGGGCCCGGGCCTGGGTGCTTTCCTGCAGCTCTGCATCAGAATCAGATTGCCTATGGGCCTAAGGTTCGTACAGCCACAAGGCCTCAGTCCCCTCAAACCCAGATCAGGAAGCCTCAGGTTGTGGTCAGAAAGACAGGAGAAGTCTGTGAACTGTGAGGTGTCTTGAGTCCCACATATCCCTGTGGCCCAGAGTTGGAGCTGGAGTGCCTGGGGGCTGCCTGAGAGCATATTTGTTAAAAGTGGAGGCTCCTAGGGAGAGCAGGGACACTTATTCTAGGTGTCCCCAGGCATCTACAGGGCACTCAGATTCCCTCAGATGAGGCCATGGCTAGCTGGGACTCTGCGCAGGCCATGTCTACTCTGCCTGGGTGAGATTGAAGTGGGCATGCCATCTGGAGAGGGTTCCCTGCCCAAGGGAGACCCCTGGAGTTTTGTCATGAGTGTAACAGTCTCCTGCGAGGGCCTCCCAGAGTGGGAATCCAGGAACAGATATGAGAAAACAAAACCTCTCAATGTCTTCCTCTAGGTTGCTAGTCCTATTGTTATTGGGTTGGAGAAGCCTATCCTGGAAGCTTCTAGAACCTCGCTGGAGAGTGAGTGCTTATTGGGAGTGGGGATGGATTGTGGTATGTCCCCTCACTTGGAGCTCATGTTCTGATACCTTTCAAGTTGGTTTCCTGGACCCACAGCCAGTCATCATGAAGCTAGGGAGCTCAGGCAGAGACCAGGCCTTGAACTGCCTGCAGACTTGCATAACTCCCATCAACCTTCTCAACCTCAGTCCTCATCTTCAATATAGGGGGATAAGAGTGTCTGCCTCACAAGGCTAGTGGGATTCAGGTAAATGCTTTAGGATTTCCCAGAAGTAGGAAGCCCTCAGTGCTAATTTTCTGCCTCTGTCTCTGAAAGGTTAAACCTGGAGAGAAAACATAGGTTTCGGATAGTCAGCATGACATTCCTCTAGGGGCTCTGCAGGGAGAGCCTAGAGAGCAGCACACAGGCCCCTCTGGGTTTGCTTTTAAAGATTACATCTACGTGATACATTCTATTCTACAGCTTTGTGCAGGATTTTAACAATGGGGACAAGAGGCAGGAGGCCAGAATTCCTCCCGTAGGTCAGCCCCAAAGCTGCTGAGTTAGCTGCTTTGTGACTCAAAGTTCCAGGCCAGGGGAAAAAAAACAACAACAATGTCTCCTTCTCTTTCCAGTCCAATGTATGATAACAAAAATCTTGCAAAAATATACAGAACCTCAGAGGTCCCCAAACTTTTTAACACCCAGTATCTCCTCCAATAGTCACCCTATGAGGCTGGTGGGGCAGGATTTTGTCCTCCTGTCGTTGGGGGAATAGCCCCTGGTCCAGACAAGTGACTCATCCAGCCACTGGGCAGCACTGGCAGGCCCAGCGCATACATTTCCTGCACCACCCCCACCCCGCCCATAATCTTTGTCTCTCTGCTTTAATTTCAGCCTTTAATACTTATTTTGAGCTGTTGCTTAAATTGTGTCATTTTCAGTAAGGTAGCCCTCACACTCACCCTCGGTGCCAGAAGAATTGGACGTCCTTTGGGCATGTCCTGGGCTCTTTCTGTTCGATCAACCTGGAAAGACTGTCCCCTCCACCCTCTGCATGAGACAGGGGGTGCTTTGGGGCTCCAGTGTACTCTGAGTATAGGTTCATGACACAATTGGTGGGGAGAGGTTTAGCAAATCATTCTTAAAGACACAGTGTTGCATGTGTGAAAGGGCAGTGGGCTCCCCTGTCGCCACTTGGTTATTTCTCCCACTTGGCCTCGTAATTTTAAGCTACAGGAAGGAGAATGGAAGAAAGGACTCTTGATAGAGGCTTTGGGTCCTTTGTTTGTGCATCTTAGAGACCACAAGTCGCAAAGAATATAAACCGATTTGTAAAATATATTTGATGTTCGAATTTTTATTAAAGTAATAGAGCCACGTGGTTAAAACAGGTGCCAGACACAGGGCTTTCGTGCTGGGGGGTGCTTTTCTGTTTTAAGGTAGGAGGGTGCCGTTTTTACAGGTAGGAACACCGAGAAAAGGTTTCAGTCTGATTAGGCAGACTCCGCCCTGAAATCAAATACTCCAGAAGGCACATAATTGTAGGCAGCAGTCTCCTGATTCATGCTCTTCCCACCCTGAGTCACTGCACTGGGAGGCAGTGACTTCTAACCATCCTTGCTCTAGTTTTTATTGTGATTACTTCCACGAGTCTAAGTAATATGCTTATTGATATTATTTCTTGTTTTGTTTACTTTATCCAACAGTCAATATGTCTTGAACAGCTTCTGTTTGCCAAGCTCTGTTCTGGGCAACCAGGGAGCTTATACTGTGAATTAATATTTTACTAAAATAGATGAAGACTTAGCTCACTTAGAACAACCCCTCCACTGAGTATGGTTATGTCACCGATTTCATTTCAAAAGATCTTTGAAAGAATCAGGCAGTTTATTGTGTAAGGGGAAGGTGAGATGAAGGAGTGGTTTAGAGTTAGGGAATAGTTAGGGGAATTGAATAAAAAATAAATAAATAAAACGAAGGTAAGTCTCTGAAATGTCACCAGAGAACACTGAAACACTCTGGACTGTTCTGGATCCTGAGATACTCTGGAGTGAGCAGTTCCACAGCTGAGGCACCTAACTTGTACTTCACCAACTGTGGCTTCATGATACAGACCCAGACAAGGACACTGGAGGCCTGAAAAGGAAGCTGTTCATCTGCAAACCTTATCCTGAGGAGGCTCCTGAGACCCTGGGCAGCATGTCTTAGTCAGTTCGGGCTGCTGTAACAGACCACTGGCTGAGTGGTTGAAACAACATACATTTATTTCTCACAGCTCTGGAGACTGGGAAGTCTAAGATCAAGGCATTGGCAGTTCCTTTGTCTGATGAGGACTCACTTCCTAGTTTGCAGAGAGCTACGTCTTCACATGGCAAAAGACATGAGCGATCTTTCTGTGGCCTCCCTTATTTTTCCCCCATAAAGGCACTAATCCTATTCATGAGGGTTTCACTGTCATGACCTAATCTTCTCCCAAAAACCCACCTCCAAAGACCATCATAGTGTGGATTAGGTTCCAACACAAGACACAGACATTCAGTCTGTAGCACTGTGCCCAGGAGAAGAGAACCCAGGATACAGGCAGGGGTCCTGAGTCTGAGACCCAACTCTGGCACTGCACAACTTTTTGTCTCTTTGCCTGCCTGGTCCTCCGTTTTCTGTTCTGTAAATTGGTGATGAGTCCAGCTTTTCTGTGTCGGTATGAAAATGAAGTCACGTTGACATACCAACTGTAAAGTGCTACTGAGTAAATTTTTATTATCAGGGAGTATGCAAAGGATGCCTGAGAGTCTCCAACTATGATTCCATGATGCATTATTAATTCTCCTTTCTAAAAATCAATGGTCCCTGCCACTAATTTATAATGATTCTTATTCATACTCTGGATAGTAAGAGAAATCACAATCATAGTTTCTGGTGGAATGCTACCTTCAGTTAAGTAAAACTTCAGATGCTTAAAGTTGAGTTTTCCCTCTGGCTTGCAGAGAATGATGGCTTGTGCTATCTTAGAGTCACTGTAGGAGAAATTCATTGGCTGGTTTAGCTTTTGGTGTGGGCTCTCCACTCAAAGCACAGTCTTGAGATGATTCCACTCTATGTTCGAAGCTCAATTCAAGTAAGCCAAACTTTGCTGAAAGTTTGCTCTCACCAGGAATTGTTGATGGACTGTGGGGGTGAAAAGATGAAAGTCACCTTCACCTGCCAAATAGGGGCTCACTTTTGGTGAAAGGAGCAGACGCACACACGCGCACAAGATGATCAGTGTTCGGTTCTAAAATAGCAATATAATTCTACACAGTGGGAAACTCAAGCAAAAAAAAAAAGACTAATTCTGAATTGGGGAGTATCTGGGACATACATGTGGGGAAAGTGTGGTTTGAAAGGCCTTGAAAACTTGCTGGCATACTGGCAGAGTGAAAGGGGAAGGGACTGGCCCATGTAAAGTCCCTGGGGAGGGAGTGATTGGGGAAGAGCAGGGTCTAAAGCATGGTGGCAGAAGTGGTCTGGAGCCAGACCAGAGTGGAGGACCCTTGATGCCTCACTGAGGTTTGGTTTCATTCTGCAGATAACAGTGTCTTGGGAAGAGTCAGGGTAGTTCAGACCAGAGTGCAGCTTTTGTGAGAAGGATGAACCAGCCATAAGCAAGTGTGCACATGGTGCTTTACTTCCCTGCCCCACAGTGGGGTGGTTTGGTGAGGGGTGGGGGGGAGGCAAGGCTGAGCAAAGACTCTGGAATGGCTCTGACTGACTAGCCCCTCCCAGGAACTGCTCCTGACCTTCTTCTGTCAATACCCAATTACCTGTTCATTTCCCCAATTACCCAATCAGTGAAATCAGCTCAATCACTGTTAATTCTAACCTTAATAAACATTCTTTGGTTTACACATATGATGCTCTTAAACCATAAATAACTGCATGTGAACTCTGCAAAGGTAGTTTAGGTGGAGGAAAAAAATAACTTCCAATTAACAAGTTTGTCAGAAGCTGACTCATTAAAAATGACAGGAAAGCATATTTTTGATATTTTAAAAAACTCATTAAAATATCTATTTTCTGGAAAGAGATTCCATATTAAGAAGATAAAAGCCTATGTATCAAATCTCAGAACAAAGTTGAAGGTACCCTTGTGGGTTAATATCCACAATTACGGGAGGCACTAAAGCCTGGTGGGTAAGTGGAATACATCGAGAGGCAGGCTACCCCCATTGTTTCCTGAATCTGCTCCCATGAGCTATGTGACATCGGTAGGTCCTTAACCATAACGAGCTTTAGCTCACCCACCTGTGATGTGAAGATGTAAATAGTTTTGTGAAGGCTAAATGAGCCAATAGAATTAAAGCTCCAAGAACAGGCGTCTTCTATATCACAAATGCTGTATAAAGTCGCTACTGTTACTATTATTATCATCACTTCTTCTCTCTGCCCTATGACGAAGGAAGAAAACCCATGTGAAGGGACTTACTACACGATAGACACTTTCACAATTATTACTTCATTGGATTTACTCTTGAGAGCTCTTTTTGTAGGTTGGTGTTATTAGAAACATTATATTGCTATGTTAGGTGACCTTTTTGGGGTCACCCAGCCAGGGAGTGGCCCACTGAGACTGGAACCTGGGATGATCTGGCCCCGAGTTCCATCTATCAGAATGAACTCTCTTATTTAGAGAACATTCCAGGCAAGGTTGGTTGATCCAGTTTTCCCAGATCAGCTTGGCTGTGCTTTGTTAAGGAGAACTGGTGGCGGGAAGAAGCCGGCTTTATTTGCTCTCACAGACTGGAGGTGCTCACAGGCCTTGTGCTCCATAGTTCCACTGTTGACACAGGCAGAGAGCAGGAAGCCCAAGATGGCTAGCAACAGCCTCTTAACACATTTCATGAACCTCAAGGAGCAGAAATTGAGGTAGAAGAAAATCTACCTGATGGGTTTAGTCAGATGCTAATCTCTGATGTGTGGAGAGCTCAAGAGTACAAAGCCTTTTTCTCTATGCACATATGACCTACTCCTCATAACAACCTGAGAATAGTCAAGCAAGTGTCATCCCCTCCTTTGGACTTTTGATGAAACTGAGGCCTGGGGAAACCAAGAGGTCGGAGGATCAGGTTTTGAACTCCAAACTTTTCTTATCCAAGTTTTTATGCCTCTGACAGTAAGGAAAAAATATCCATACCAAAGACAAGATATACAATTTTGAAAGTGAAACAAAATGATAGGCATTATTTAGACACGTGGAGGATCATGCTGTGGTCCTATCCCAGGGCTATTCATATGGCATTAATATTCTTGCTCCTGCAGAAAGGCTCAAGCTAGACAGTTTGGGGTGTTTAAAAGAACAAATGCCTTGTGTCGATCCTCAGTCACTCAGCAGGATCCTCCTTTTACTTCCAAAGGTATCTCCAGGGCATCAGAGTGTGGGCTAGTGTTCAAAATCACTCACATCTGTTAGTGGAACTCCCTTCTTCCCTGAGCTTCTTTGACTCAAGTGGAAAGTAATTCTAGAAACTTTTGACCCTCTGTCCTTGTCAGTTGTAATTTTAAAAGCTTCATTCTTGGCGGATCTGTGAGGGGCTACTTCTGCCACAGCAGGCCTCCTGAAGGAAGCAGCTGGTAGAGTTAACATCCTGCCTTTGTCTTTCTCCTTCAAGGAAAAACTCCTTGAGAGCTGAGCTTTGTTTCCTCAGTCTGGCCTCACCCCTCTCCATGCCTGACTGTGGATGACTGGTGAGAAACAATGTTCTCTCCGTCAACTGTCATGACCAACTACCCATGTGGTACTCTTCACCTTCAGAAATTCTTTCACATGAGTCTGGCATTTGGAGGATTTTCCTCATTATTTAAGTTTGGAAACACTTAGGAGCATAATCTTACTGTCAGTCAAAGCTAAGGTTTCTACCATCAGGAGATGATATTTTTTCTAGCTCTGTGTGTGTTCTTGTTTCTTCCCTGAGTCCATCATATCCTTGATGAGGACACAGGGTGCATTGTGGCCAGAAGGAACTCAGCTTTGGATATCTGGAGTGTTAAGATGGGAAAGAGTTAAGGCAGGGTAAGCTCAGGCTGTAGGCACTAGTTGGAAGAGCACAGCAGAAGGAGAGAGTGTCAAGAAGATTTTCAAAGTAGAGAGGCTATTTTCCAGGATCCAAGAGCAATGGTTACCTACGTGCCAACAACTGAATGACTAGCACGGCGTGCCTCTGCCAGCAAAGAAGGTGGAAACAGGGTGCTAGCATTCTGGAGGATTTTGGAACCCCTTTTTCTGGGCCCACTGTCTGAGGCTCAGGCTAAGACTTTGTGCAGGAAAAATGGATGTGTTCCAGGAAGTTCTCATCTAAGGCTCACCAACTCCGGTCTACAGTCTGGACAGGTGTTGCCTGAATCCACATCTTAGTCCTGATCTCTTTCCTTCTGCTTGGTAGTTGCCATTAATGGCTCGTCAACACCTCAGACATCAGATGTCCACATGAAGTTCTACTTTGTTCATTCCCACACTCCTCCCTGTTTTGTTGTGTGCGAAATCTCTGCTCACAGCTCCCTCCCCTTCCCTCATTGTCCCAGGTGGGAACTTGAGGGTTATTGATGAATTCTCCTTCTCTTTCTCCACACATATAATTCCATTCACTCACATGCTACCATGTCTTTGATCTTTTCACTCCTACTAGGACTGCCCCGGTCAGACTGCCTTCATTTTTTTTATGGATCACTGGCAGCCTCCTAATGATCTCTTTCTCTCCAGTTTCTCTTTTTATCAGTCAGTCTTCATAGAGCTTCTTGAGCTAGTTTTGTAAGTTCCAGCTCTGGTCATTTTATTTCTCTTTCTCCAAAACCCCTGAGGGTTCCCACTGCTATTCTCTAGCCCGTCATCTGTGGCACACACTGGTCTGCCCCTCGCAACCACGTCAGTGTCTCCTGTCCATACCTTTCCTCTTCCTTGCTTCTGTTTATGCTGTTCCATCCTCCCACAATTCTCCTCTCCTACATTTCTCTTTGTCAGCACCCTTTTCAAGGTCCTGGTAAAACTCTGCATCCTTTCTGGAGAGTTCTGTGTGTATCCCATGAACAACTTAAAAAATGTCCTCTGCGTTCCTGGGCGTGAGGCACCGTACTAGGTGTTGGTGAAATACCCGTGAAAAACACACACACCGCTGCTTTTAGTTTTGCCCGAGTAGACTTCACACAAATAAACACACATAAAAATATAAACAATGAGTTGTTCTATGTGTTTTGAATACATAGAACACAGGGCACATTGGTGCCCTGAGGCAGAATGATGCAAAAGAGAGGGAGTATTTCTTAACATCTGTAGAGTCAGGGAAGGCTTCTTTGGAAGCGATGTTATGAAGATAAATAGGATTTAGGCAGAGAGTAGCAATAAAAAAAAAAAAAGGGTGTGTGAGGGCTCTGCAGCAAGGAAGAAAGAGCTTTGCCAATCCCGAAGGTCGGAATTGACTACTGTTTCTCTTCTGTGCTCACAGAGCCTCGGTGACCACATGCATTGATACCTGCTCTGTGTTAGAGAGAACTACACAGTTTTCTGTCCTTCACTGGACTGAGGATTCTGTCTGGGTAAGGACTGTGTGTTACTCATTTCATTCAACAATTCACTTATCCAAAAAGTATCTCTGCTCACCTACTATGTGGGTATAACCAGTAGGTAGGTACCAGAGGTGGAGGTCACTACCAGATATACAGTGGTGAGCAAGGTATGCCCTGCCTCTTCCAGAGACCCAGGCTCTGCATCTCCAAGACTTGGCATCGTGCCAACCACACAGTAGAGACTCAAGGAAAATGTGGAATCGAGCCCCCAGGAATATGTGCTTGTGTGATAACAAGATGAGAGCTTGACTTTTCATTGAAACACTTCCTCCAAATGCCCCCAAACTCTCTCTACTTCTCTAGGTCATTGTAGAGACCAAGGCATCTCTAACCCAACACCCTGCGGAGACTAGAGGGCACACCCCGCCCTCCATTCCAGTCCCTTGGATGCTTGGACACAAACCATCCTCCTTTGAGAGCAGACTCTGCCAATTTTGAGTCGTTTGACCGTGTTCTAGTCTGAGCTAATTTTGTAAGTCAAATTGCTTAAGAGTGAATATGAAATCTTTGACTGAAGCCCAAATATATAAATACCCATCACATTTCCTTCCTCCCCAATTTTGCAATCATCCAAAAAAGCTGTTCATGTTGTCCAGCGTAATTAGTTATTTATACACCCTCATGTGGTCCATTGTTCAGAATTAAATTGTCTGGTATACAGAATTTCTCTTGCAAGGCTTGTTTTGCCATTTTACCGCTTTTTGGAAGCTGTTTGTAAATATGTCCTTGTGGAACCCTTCGGGATACTTCTGAGCAGATCCAGGATTGGCGGGGGGAGTAGGTGTGGGAGAAGCTAGTCCATGTAAGCAAATACGCCCTCTGAGGTCTCACACTGTCCCCTGACTTCGAGCACAAAAATCACCAGGAATTATTCGTCCTTTCCTTGAAGAACCCAGGGGAATTAGAATGAGCACAAAAATAGCCACAGAGAGGTAGAAGTGGAAATCATCTTGGAGGTCTTGTTGTAGGTTCTAGTGACTCCATTTTGCCTAAGAGGAAGCTAGTTCCCAGAAAGAGGAAGTGAAAGAGACAGGCCCACAGCCTCGTGTGGGTTGGCGGCAGAGCCCAAACCCTCATCAGCTGACTCCCATGCTCTGTCTACGAAACCATTAAGTATGCTAGTGCTCGCTGCTTCATTTCTGGGCATTTCTGGGCTTGTTACAGTTTGCCCCTGAACTAGATGGCTTCAGACTGCTTGCTTTGGGCCCTTGAGTCTCTATTTTATAGCTACTTTGTCTCCTCCCAAATGGTTTGGCAGGCAGCTATTACTGATGAGTATTGCCCACCATGAAGCAATTCTGCTTTCTCTTCGGCCGGGCTGTGGTCAGAGACTCCAGATGGTCTATCAATTTTAGGTAAAATGAGACTTTTTTGGAGTGAGGGTCTGAAGGTCTCTGCTTCATGGGAGCCATCCATAAGGTTTATGACCCAGGATATGGTCTATCTTGGTGAATGTTCCATGTGCCCTTGAAAAGACTGTGAATCCCGCTCTTGTGGGGCAGAATATTCTATAAATGTCAGTTAGAGCCCATGGTTGATGGTGGTGTTCTTCTCTTTATCCTTGCTGGGTTTCCATCCATGAATTTTAGTTTGCGAAATTTGTAAAAAGTCTTTTAGATTTTCTTTCTCTATTGAGAGTATGAGATCCTGGTTCTTATCTTAAAATGGGGCTTTCTGTTCAGCCAGGTTAGGAGTTAAGAGTTGGGCATTTCTGGAATGGTTGGCCAGATAGTATGATGTGAAGGATCCTGAAATCTTCCTCCCAACATACATATGTGGATTGTCAGTATGTAAATCTACCACAGTGGTCTTACATGAATTCTCACTGGAGTGAGACCTGTTAATACCTGAGAAATACCACATCCTGACTTCTAAATAGCTAACATCAGAACACTAAAAACTCATTATGTTTCTATGTTATAACTCATAAAATCTCCAGATTTTCTGTAATAGTCACATGTTAATATTGTACACTTAATTTTAAAATATATTTACTTATGTTTTAAATTATTAAATATGTAATCATACAGAAAAGATGTAACAAATGTCATGTACTTACCATCAGAAAACAGATGCTAGCATTTTGCCATATTTATTTTTTTGTTCAAAGAAATCAAATGTAATGCACATAGTTAAATTTCCCACCACTATTTGGAATTTGATGGGTATCCTTCCCATGAATGTTTTGGTGCCTTCACTCTAAGCAAGTGTATCTATAATTTATAGCCAGGAGAATTGCAGGGTTATTTATTTTTATAACTGGGGGAGAAAAAGACTCATCTGTCATGTTCAAAAGAGTTAGGTTGATTTTAATCTCTATTCCTTTCAACTGTATTTTACTTTAATCCTGGTTTTTATGTTCTTTTTCTGGTGATCTTCCTACCCAGTTTTATTCCCTCCTAGCTAAAGTCTCATTTGGCTTTTGCCAGAAATGGTGGCTTGGACTCCTGTGATTTGGACTTTTGGAAGCCATGGTCTCTCTGCCTTAGACACTGCCCACTCTCAATCCCTGTACTGCAGCCCCTAGGTAGGAAAATCTGTCAGGCTCTTGCATGTGGATATCCTGTTGCCTTCTGATCCCCTAGCCTATGAGTGGATGTATCTACCTTTGCTAGACCTGAGCTGTCTGCTCAGCATTCCAGCACTGACAGGCAGATTTAGTTTCTATCTCGCCTTACCTGTTCTGCTTAAATCTTCTATGTGTGGAACACAACACCTTGAAAGGACACACCAGGGGAAGCTAAGGCCAGGAAGGTAGAGGCTGTTGAGTATGGTGATGATGACTGATAATTGCTACCATTTTTGAGCAATATAATCAAAATTGTAAGACCTGAGGTATAACAATATTCAGAATACAATGTTCAAAATAATAGTAGAGCGTCCACCGCATGTCAAGTACTGAGCTAGGTTCTTCTTCTCTCATTTATTCTTAAAAATAATCCCATGTTTTGTAGATGAGGAAGCTGAGGTATAGAGAAACAGTATGCTACAGTAGAAAGTTATGGGATTTAGAAGATAACAAACTGGGTTCAAACTCTGGGTCCACCACTTATACCATCTTGGGCCAGTTTCTCAACTTTTCTGAGCTCAGCACAAAATAGGTGCTTATGGTGATGGCTGCTGTTACTGTACAAGATCTGGCTTCTTGCCTCCAGTCACACAGCTAGTGTACAGTAGAATTGGGATTCAAACCTGGGTCTGCTTCTCTCAGAGCTACCTTCTTCTCAGGGACATGGGAATATTCAATGTTATAATATAATATAATATATAATATATATAATATAATATAATATAATATAATATAATATAATATAACCTCCATTAAAGGGAGTGTTATGGAGTTGGAAAGAGCATTAAACTTGAAATCAGAAGTCTTAGGTTCTGTTCTCCATGACAAATGAGCTGGGAGACCTTGGACAATTCATTTCCTGACTCTCTTGCCTTTGTTTTCTAATTTATGACACAAAAGAGTTGAACTTAAATTCCCTCTTGGTTCTGTTTGTTCCATCTCCAGCACTCTGTGCCTTTGATCAAGAAACCCAGGAGCAAATGGTCTACCCAAGGGAGATGAAGAAAGGCAATGACAGATATTTTAAAGAAGGTGAGGATAGGAGAGTAGGCAAAGCTTCTATCAGCTGGCTGTTTGTCCTAAACCCTTAACAACGGAAACCAATTGGATTTCTTTTCTGCTCCCCAACTTGAGCTGGAAAGGGACCCAGATCATGGTGGGTTTGAGAACACAACAAGACCAGTTGTCCACACTCATTGCTTTCTTGGGTAACTTCTTTTCTTCTTCTCTCTCTTTTCATTCCTTTCCCTAATTTTTTTTCTTTTTCCTTCTCTTTTTCAGAAGGAGAAATGGAAAAATAGAAGACGGCTAGCTAAGGTAACTAAATAAGAGATGGAGGGCTATAGAAATTTATTTCATCCCCAGGTTTCTTCTTCTTCTTCTTCTTTTTTTAAAGATTTTATTTATTTATTTGACAGACCGAGATCACAAGCAGGCAGAGGCAGGCAGAGAGAGAGAGAGAGGAGGAGGGAAGCAGGTTCTCTGCTGAGCAGAGAGCCAGATGCGGGCTCCATCCCAGGACCCTGAGATCATGACCTGAACCGAAGGCAGAGGCTTAAACCACTGAGTCAACCAGGCGCCCCACCCAGGTTTCTTCTTTTAACTTTCTTCCCAGTCCTTTCTATTTTCTAAAAATAGATATTTTTAAAATTTTCTAAAAATAGTTATATTTGAAGGATCATGAAACAAATTCTGCACTCCTGTTTAGTGAATTTTAAACTCTGTCACCCTGGGCCCACCTGTTTGCTGAAGTTAAAGGTAGGAAAAACCTCCTTGGAGACCCTGTGGACCACTTCTAGGCCACTCAGGTGGTCCTTTTGGCTCCAGGATCAAGGAAGCATTCACTTCCTCGGTGAGTCTTTATTGAGTTCCTACTATGTGCTGTCAGCCTCACAGGCCTTAGGGACAAGGAAGAAATACTCCCATTCCCATCTCTTCTGGAACTTACATGTCAGTGTAAAGAACAGAGCAAAGGGGAAATATGCAGTGATGGAAGCTGAGAGGTGCCGGCAGAGGAGCTGTGGAAATCCCCAGTGTCTGCCTCTCCAGTTCTGGCCCTGGAGAAACCTCCCTCCCCTCTGTCTCCACTTCCACTATCTGAGATTTTGCAGTTTGACCATGAATCACCAGCCTTCCATGTCATCAGTGAGGATCACAGGGCCCCTGGGCCTCCCTGGGACTCTACTGCCTGGTTCCTCCATTCCTCTGCCTCCCCTTCTCTGATGCTCCTGGCATTTGGTTTATGGGCTAATTGGGGCACCTATCACCCTCTGCCTGATGTTCTAGAATCATTTGTATATCCAGCCCGGGACTCACCTCCCTAGCCACACCTTGATGGCATAGATATTATTTATCTCTATCTCAAACAGGACCAGGCACAGTTAAAAACACCCCGGTTGAATCAACACCCCGACATTAAAGTTAATAACAAAACATGTCCTATATAGGTTTATAAAGAGTGTCCATCTACGTTTATCTAAAATAATCCTCAGAACAACCTGTATCAGAGAAATTATCATAATCCCACTCTTCAGATCAGGAAATAAGTTACTTCTTGAGTGCTGACCCTCTGCTAGTCATTATACTAGGAACCTTGCACATATTACACCATTGAATTCTCAATTCCAATAAAAATAATAGGCATCTATACTGAGCACTTACTCTGTACCAGGCACTATTTTTAGCCCTCTAAATCACCTCCTAACTTATTTAATTCATACAACATTATAAGATAGGTATGCTTAGTATCCTTGCCTTATACATGAGAAAGTGGAGGCATGTGGAGGTTAAAAAGCTTACCCAAGTTCCATAGCCAGATTTGGTTTCCAAACTAGGTAGTGACCACAGAGACCACCATTCACATTGAACATCTGCCTCCTTTCCTGGCCCAGCACTGCCAATACCACTTACCATTGACTCTGTGAGGTATAATGATGTCCATTTTGCAGATGAGAAAATGGAGATCCAGAGGGATTAAGCAACCTGCCAATATTGCACAACTGATCAGGGCAGAGCCTTACCTTGCACATGCAAAGTGAAGATTCTGACCAAACATCTGTGTTGTCAGAGAGACATGACAATGGCCAGCCTCTGTATATGCACATTTCCTCAGCCATGTGAAAGCTTTATGATTCTTCAACATTTCTGTATGTCTGCTATGCTCAGTGCAGTCGGCTGCACCCTGTGTACGTTGGGTCGAATGGGGACTTACAAAGACTCAGATACACTCCTTGCTTCAAAGAGGCAAATAAAAGAACAATTAAAATACCCTTCACATCTATTCCTTTTTTTTTTCCAGCATAGTGTTTGATGCTCCCAGGTAGATGTCTTGAGGGGAATACAGGGAAAGAGTTAGGCCCAGTGTGATCAGCTGAGGTGAGGAGAACGTAGATATGTCCAGCAGGGGAGTGGGATTGGCCTTGTTATTTGAAGTCTAGAGCAGTGAGGGGTTTGGAGACTTCTGGTCCCAAAGAAGGCAACTGTTCATGCCTAGTTGTCTGCTGTGGCTTAGGATGGAGGAAGGGGTGTGGGAGCCTATGAGCAGAGAAGGCCAGCTGCCAGGCTGGAGATCACCAGGCTTCTTAGTGCAACCTCTCTTTAGGACGAGGTGGATCCCTGCCCCTGTTGCAGACCACAATGTGAGAACTGGGCACAGTGCAGGTGCGGGTCGGAGTCCTGGCTTTGGGTCTCAAGCTGGCTACTCAGAAGCAGATGACCGATGACCGGGAGCAAGTCTCCTCCACCCTCTGACCCCTCGGTAAAATGGTGATGAGACTTTTTGCTGTTCTTGCGTGGCCTGGGTTACGTGGTGATGTTCATGAGAGCACGTGGCAACTGAGCGCTGGGTGCATGTGAGATGCTGAGGAGGAAGAAAAGGCTGCATTTTGCCTCCTCTGGAGTTCCTCATGACAGGATTATGCTGATGGAGGGCACATCAGATTGACTCACACATAACTGACAGGAAAATGGGCATAGTTTTCACTTCACCCAGTTTCCAGGCCCGGAAGTTAAACCTCCCAATGAGAATCAGCTAGCATTAGCAAGTTTTCCTGGTGGCAGTGGTGGGGTGGGGACGGGGAGGAAGGGGAACCAGGAGAGGGAAGGGGATGATACTATGCCAAAGATCCATGCCTGGAAATGAATGTCACTGAAGTGAAACCTGCTTCAGGTTCCCACCTGGTAAGGCAAACAGCTCGCACTGACTCACCATGCGCCCCGGGGTGTGTGTGTGTGTGTGTGGGGGCACATCCCTGCTTCCGTCCCAGCCTCAATTTCTCCATCTGTAAAACAAGACACTACTTTCCAACAGCTTGAAAAGGCGTGGGGGTTCTTCTCACCCACAGGGAGATTTGTAAAGATGGGGGGAAAGAGATGGGAAACGCCAGCCTCTCTCCGTTGGGATCCCCAGATCCAGGGCTCTTAAATCCAATAGTGGAATCCACCTCTGGGCAGTGGAAGGAGAGAACTAGAGGATTCCTGTCTGTCGGTGAGTGTGCTCGCGGGACAGAGGGCTTTTAAATGAATCACTTTGTATCTAGCAGGGCAGCACCTGCTCCTCAGCCTCCAACGGCAGCACGAGCAACGCGATCATTCACAAGCTGCCGCTTTCCATTCACGTCTATAATTAGCTCGCGGGCTGATGCAGCTCTGGAACTGCGGGACGGGCTTTGGGGCGGGGTCTATCCCGTAGCTCCTCCCCCTGCCCGGTCCCCCTCCCGCGTTCTCCCCCCCCCCCCGGGGGCTTTGGCCGGCCCCCCCCCCCCCCCGCCCTCCAGGGTGTGCTCGCTGCAGGATTCCTTCAGTTCTTTCCCGGACCCCAAGGCCTCCGTCCCCTCCCTTGGGGATCACTCTAGTGCAGCAATAGGCACCTTGGCCCTCCATCTCTAGGAGGGCAGCTATATTTAGAGAGGCATCCCCTTACCCCTCCCTCGCCCCTCTGGCCGCTCAGCCCGCCCGCTCCCGCTGCCCCTCCCAGCCACCTCTCCCTCTTTGTCGCATTACATAGTAATCTGAGATGCATTGGATGAGCTCCAGGGAACAGAATGTACTTGGCAGAGACGCGGGGCTTGATGTCTGCAAAATGTCGGAAACGCAGCCAAGAGCTGCTAACTGGGTCATTAACCTCCAAAAGCTAAGCGAGGATTGTAGGCCCGCTCTGCCTCCCTTCATCTCGCCAATAAAAGTGCCTCAGTGTGAGGGGAAGAAAAAGCCCAAGGTTGGCTGCTTTGATTTCTAGGCACCAAAGGCAAGCCCTGCCCCTCCTCCTGGCCTGGCCCTTCGGCCGCCCCTGTTTTGTCCCTGAATACGTGCGGCAGGCCCAGCAACAAGCCTGCCGGGTTCTAGGTCCATCTCGGGTCCCCACGACTAGATGAAAGGGTTTTTCCAAGCTCCTACTTGATTCTCTCCCTTCTAACTTCTTCCTTCCCTCCCTCTGCTTCTGCCTTCTATGTCTCCTTCCCCTCTGATTTTGCACCCCCCCTTTTTAAGAGATTTTATTTATTTATTTGACAGGGAGAGATCACAAGTAGGCAGAGAGGCAGGCAGAGAGAGAGGAGGAAGCAGGCTCCCTGCTGAGCAGAAAGCCCAATGTGGGGCTTGATTCCAAGACCCTGGGATCATGACCTGAGCTGAAGGCAGAGGCCTAACACACTGAGCCACCCAGGCACCCCTGGTTTTGCTCCCTTGTCCCCCCTTCTGAGAGCAGGCTGTGGGGTTGGTGCCTGCCTACATGGCCTGGCTCCAGCAGAGGCCCTCCTTCACTTGCTCGGTGACCTTGGATGAGTCACCCATGTGTCTGCACCTTAATTCCTTTATATGCCACTTGTTCACAGTAATAACACCTTCCTGACCTATCTCTCAAAATGTGGGGCCCTCTTACCAACGGTAGAGCTCTGCTCTGTGTCACAGATATTCTCCCTGACTACCTTGACTTCTATCCTTCAGAAAGCCCCAAGGTCCAGACTTCCTCTGGACTGGAGTGTGCTATCCTGGAAATTAGGAATGTGAAGTGGTCTCACCAGGAACTTCCAAGGTTTGAATATTTACCAGGGGATAGCCCCTAAAATCCACCCCCCTCAAGCTGTCTAGCCCTCAGGATTGCCAAACAGACACTCCCCCCCACTCCCCCCCGAATATCCAAACCCACTTCTCCAGCAGCTGGATGGAGAGAGAAAGTGCTTGGTACTGAAACTAGAAGAGGTCCCGCAGTTCCTCAAATGATCAGACTGCCTTACTTGTTGGAGGGAGGACAGTCGGCCTGGGGAGACCAGCAGTAGCTTATGCGATGTGTCTGGACATCCGGGTAGTCTCAACTGATGTCTGAGACCGTGGACGCTGGTATGTGCCACCCCTCTTATGCTCCCTGGTGATATCCACAAAACCAGAACCAAGTCCAACGGGGCCTCGGGGCTCTTCCTGCCTCATCCCTCCCTGGTCTTACTACACCTCCCTCTGCAGGCACATCAGATCTACTCTGCTCCTCACTACGCTTCCCAGAGGGCCCTGCTCCCTCGTCCTCCCCACCCCCCTGTATTGGCTCAGGCTTCTTTTTTTTTAAATTACCTGGAAGGCTCTTTGGCCTCTCATTGCAACACTTTCAAATCGTTGGCATCCCTCAAAACCAATTCTCATCTCTAGAGGTGTTGTGTTCTCTTTCTCCTTCAACTCTTCTTGGGGTCTTCCATAAGGTCTCAGTATAAGCAGCTAGCTCTGGGTCATGACATTGTTGTGATTATTGTATCCTTTTTAAGGAGGGGAGATTTCTCCATGGATAGGGACCGTTTCTTGTTGACCTCAACTCTGAAGGTTTAGGCACTCATATATCCTGCTCTGCCTTCCGAGTTTATGGCTGTTTTGCTGATATTACTATTAATAACTCCCTTTTCTCCCTTAAGTGCTCTGGTTTGGATGATATATGGTCACCTTACTGAGGGTCTCTATCCTAGTACCTGGCCCATTAATAAGACTCAGTAAATGTGGTGAATTGCCATGAAGAGCATGTCAGAGTTATTTCTTACCCAGGTCCTGGGGGGCTCTTGGCCCTACTTTTTTTCTCCAGCCTGGAGGCATGCTCCCAAGTGTTCTTCTTTCTCTTTCCTGGGGAAGAACTCTTGAAGCACCCAGTACCATTGTCCTTTTGACATGCCTTCCATTTCCAAATGCTCTAACTCTACATGAAGTTGCTCACTGAAACTCTTACTGTTCCTCTGAGCCCCTAAACAGTAGGACCACCACTGGAGGTTAGAAGTAGCTATCAAACTTCGGAGATGGTCACCTGGTCTGTTGGGACGAAGTGCTCACTTTTAACCTCAACTGGAGTTTTGGTCTTGCCCAATATCTTCCACAGTTCAACTCTTCAGCATTACCTTCAGATAGTAATGTGGTTGTCTTAGGAGGAGGTCACAACCTGGCAAGCTTAGAGCTGCTTTGTTATAAACTAAGTAGTTAAGTTTCATCACAATTTTTCTCAAAAGTAAACCTCTTGGGGGTGTTTGTTGACTTATTTTCTGAAATATCAAGCATCTGGAAAGAAGAACAGGCAAGATGCCTGGCCTTGTGAGTGGAGCCCCAGTGTCAGGAAGCCTGGGTCTTCTTTCTACTTCTCCTCTGACTCACTGGTTTCTGGAGGGTGAATCATATGCCCTTTCTTGGCATTGGGTCTCACTTCCTTCGTCTCCCCTATAAAATGGGTGTATTTGTCATTCCTACCACATAGGAGGGGGCTGAGTTCGGGAGAGGCTTTGGTCATTATGTAAAAATATTATTAAAAGTAAGAATGTGCTATAAGTGTGTGTTTATAAGTGTGAGGCCATTTTATGGTTCTGCTTTAGTTTCTGGAATACCTCAATTCACTGAGAACAGCCTCTCAGAAACTAGAAAGAATCAGTCTTATGACAGGAGTTGGAATGAGTCCAACCTGAGTGGGAACAGTCAAGAAAGGGGACAGGGAGCCAGGACAAAAAAGCAAACAGGACCATTATCAGCAGGGCTCTGATGCTAGGTGGGACACTTGCATTCTCTCCGGGGGGCCATGGGAGATCAATGGAGGCGACTGAGCAGGACCATGGCATTATCTACCTTGTGTTTTGGTGAGACACATCTGTTAGATGGAGGGATAGACTCTGGAGCTGGCATCTGTTATATCCCCGTTTATCCCTAAGCCAGTGGGGGCTCCCCTCCCTCTGAGCTTCAGTTTCCATCTTCGTAAAATAAGTGGGTAAAATGGCCCTGAATCGCTCTAGCACGCTGTGATTCCACAGTAAAGACTGAGGAGCCAGCTTGCCTCTGTGTGTGTGTGGGCGTTTGTGTGTGGGGATGGGCGGAAGAAGTGGGCATGGAGTGACTGCTCCGTAGACACAAAGCCAGGTCTGACAGCCTCGTTCTTCAGGGAGGAAGCCTGACCGGTCTCAGCCTCTCAGGTCTGAAAGTTTCCCTGTGTGTCCAGATCCTGGAGACCTTTCTTTAGGCCCCAAGATGGCACATCTGAACTTCTGTCTAGACTTGTCTACTCTCTACTTCCTGGAGACAGCTGATATCTGAGGAGACTGCACTGGGGTTCCTGCTAACCAGCTGTTCTTCAAGTTGCTTCAGCTCTCTCCCCTACCCTGTATTGGGTTCCCAGGAAGCCTCATACCATCTACGACTACATGGCGTGGGGCCTCAGAACTCTGCCTTGGCAGTATAACTCGATGGTATATATTTGACATTTACCAAGGTCCGCTATAAGATTGGCATGAAGAAGATTCTTTATTATGAAGGTGCTATTGGCATATTGTCTTTTAAGTTATTTAATAGCTCTTATGTGAAGACTCACATAGCAAATCCTTCAGTGAAGTCATATAGTACAGAATGATATCATTAAAAATTGTTTTGGGTCATTTTGGGGTTATAATAACTCCTTTAGGGCTCAAGAATAATTGCATTTATGTTCCTGTTTTGTGGGTGGGTTTATTTTTTAAATTATTTTTATTAACATATAATGTATTATTTGCCCCAGAGGTACAGGTCTGTGACTCATCAGGTTTACACACTTCACAGCACTCACCATAGCACATACCCTCTCCAGTGTCCATAACCCAGCCACCTTCTCCCTAACACCACAATCCCCCCACTCCCCAGCAACCCTCAGTTTGATTGTGAGATTAAGAGTCTTTTATGGCTCGTCTCCCTCCCGATCCCATCTAGTTTATTTTTTTCCTCCCCTACCCCCCAGATCCCCCATTCTGCCTCTCAAATTCCTCATATCAGAGAGATCATATGATAATTATCTTTCTCTGATTGACTTATTTAGCTCAGCATAATACTTGTGGGTGGGTTTAAAAAAGTACTTACACTTTTTACTGTAATCTTTCTTAAATATTTTTCCAAGTAGGGTTACATAAATGAATGAATAAAAAAGTTTCAGTTGGACCTCAGTTAGTGTTTGAAGTGGAGAAATAAGTCCACTTATGATTGATTAGTGAACCCATGGAAACCCTCCTAATTATAGTTGAAGCAAAATGTCCAAGTTTCATAGTATCGCTCGACTTAGTGCTTCTATGTTTGAGTTGTAGTTCTGTGTGAGAGGGCTTGCGGGGATTGTGATCATCTGTAAGCAGGTGCAAAGACACCATGATAATTGGAAGAAGAAAATTTAAACAGTCCTAGTGGAGTTATGGGATTAGCAAGTGTGGAGTTTATACGGTGGAAGTTACAATTAGCCTGTAAGGATACCATAATCCAGATTTATTCTACCAATTACTATATTGCTTTAAGATGTGTGTCTCGACATTTATTAAATGATAGAGAGTGCGGTTGAGCTCTGAGGTTGCTTCTAGTGCTCATGTTCTATTTGCTGAAAAGTCAGAGTCTGCAGGGCTTGACTGATCAAACTCCATGATCCACCTTGGAGCCCACGAACCAATGAAGAAACCAATGCCCTTGCATCCACATCTCGACTGCTGGTGGTTGAAGGGCATAAATGAATGGGGGATGGGTTATGGCTGGAACTTTTGGATTCAATCAGTTCTTTCTGATGAAGGATGTATGTGTTCATTGAATAATGATTGAACAGAGTTACCCTTAACCTTCCTTACACGAATTCCCTAAAGAAAAGTTAAATTATAATTCTAAGATATTAGCAACCCATAGATTCAGGATATAGAATGAGAAATGAATCTGGCAGATTGGGTAGTTCAACTCCTTCACTTGACAGATGAGGAAACTGAGGCAAAAAGGCTTTCCCAAGGGACTTGGCCCAAGACACAGAGCCACGAAATCTCAGAGCGAGGGCTGGAGCCCAGATATGCACTGTCCCTTAGTGCTTATTTTTTTGGTAAGAGCTGGAGCTTTGTCTCTAGGTTTCAATGGGTAAATTTTTTGCTAGGCAGCCCAGTTGCTAAGCTTTGATTACATCATTCTTGGGCTCAAAAATCTTTGTGGATTTCTGTTCCCCATTCCTAATTCCAAGTTCATTTTGTATCATTATTGGGCTTTCTCCATGTTATCTGCCACCACTTTAAAAAAAAAAAAATCATGAATTCCCTTGTAGAAGGTGAGGTAGGGAGAGGTAGATTGGTGATCTTGCTTATGCTGGTTTGACTGTCTCTGACACACACCTCAGGTTAGGTGTTACCCTTTTCCTGATTTCTCTGTTCTCAGCAGGTTTTCTGTGCAATTGCCTGGGTAACATATTTCTTAACTAATTTCTTATCCCTTGAGGATCAGTTAGTCCCTTTTTTCTTTAGTGGAAAGAGAGGTAGAACTGGAAAACAGGATCTTCAGTAGAGTTTAACAGGACTAGGAGCAGAATTCTATAAAGCAAGGCAAGAAGGGCCAATGATCAGTCTTCCCCGTCAGACCAGTAGGCTCAGATAATAGGAAGCCAGCCCTCTGGTGAAGGAGGTTGAGATTGTCCTCCCAGAGTTTCCCATTACCATCACCAATTGTACTCCAAGAGTGCCCTCTGCTGGATTGGAGCAGGACCCAACAGTCTCAACCATCTTGGACGTGGGGCCAACAGGAACTCTGAAAGGATGAAAAGAAAGATTGGGGTTTCCTTGAGAGAGGGGTTCCCACTCTGGGAAGCTCTGAGCTGCCCCTACTTAAACACAACTCAAAATAAGATGGTTTTATTCCATGAGGTTCGCTCGCCTCCCACTCAGGGAAGCTCTGAAGCCACCCCTATAGAAACAAGCTCAAAACAAGATGGATCCATTCCATGACATTCTCTTAGCTTCCACGTTTCTCATTTCCTCTATTCAGTTTCTGTCTTTTGCCTCATCTTACTGATTAGTATTTGTGGAAAGAGTTCACGGTGGCAATTAAACCCAAAAGATCATCTTTGGAGAGATGAAAAGAGGGGGTTCATAGAGGGGAAAGTGGGCACAAAATATGAATTTGACCTTCTTGAGGCCTAATGGCTGGGTTACAAAGAGCAATTTCTTGGAGTAATGATTTCTAATCTCAGCTTGTATTATTCCTTAGGTTAAAAACTTCCATCAGCCATTCATTGCCTACTAAACTAAGTCAACATTCTTTACCTCAGCATTCAAAGTATATTTGTAAATTCATAATGCATTATTTTGTTTGCATTCATATATCAAGGCTAATAGAATGCTTATTTTAAATAAGAACCTTACCTTGATCTAGTTTTTAAAAAATGAAAATGTACTGAAATTTTTAAAAGTGTATTTGAATATCAAAGTCATACATTTCACATTAAAATCAGGTTCAGCAAATACTTAATCTGCTTATAATTTTGAACAAGGCCAAAGACCCTACTTAAATAATTAGTTTTTTAAACAGGAGCAATAATTGATAGATTGAATGCTATCTTTAGCATTGAAGTTAGTCCTAACATATTTTTTAGGAGAAAACCAAGGTGAAACTTATTTGACATAAACAAGTGCTGGAGGCTGATAACCTTTCAAGTGCCCTGTAGGCAATGGGAGACACAGTGGCAAGGAATGCACTTATTAAATAAACAGAGACAGTAATATGGTAACCACTGAAATTGTGCCAAAAAATTGACGGTTAAAGCTGGATGAAACGTTACAGAGGACTCCACCCTTTGTAATCCAGATGGTAAAATGAGACTTAGGAAGACAAATTTCCCCCACAGGTGCACAGGCAGTTGGCGGAGGAGGCCAAATTGAAATCTGGGTCATCTAATTCTCAGTCTGAAGCTCTCACTGCTCCCCAACACAACCTTCCTACAATGGCTGGAAAAAGGACTCAAAGGTGAGGGACCCTAAAGTGGCTTTGGAAACTGCTGCCCAAATCTCAGTGAAATTAAAGAGTCTCCTAACTCAGGCTCTGTCCCATTTCACTGTATCCTTGAGGCTGAGAAATGGGGCATTCTCAGGTCCTTTCCTCCCTCTGAGCCTTCATTCTGTTTACACATGGGTGAACCAGATGTTAGAGAAATAAGACAAACACTTGCAGCTGTTATTGGGGGGGAGGGGTGTTGGGTGGAGCTCATGAGGTTCCCAGGTTTTGATCTAACACATCAGAACACATTTGATTTTTACTGCCGGCTTAGAGTTTACTACCTTCAGCTCCCTCCTCAAAGCCTGGAGTTTGCCCCTTCATGTTGAAGCCTATACCGAGAGATGCCAAGGGTTTCTGGAACTAACTTGAGCTTACTGCCACAGCAATCCAGGTGACTAAGGCAGCTACGGCTCCATTACAACTTTGAGGGCTCTTTTCTCCTCAACCCCTGCATTCCCTGATGCAAGGTCAGCCCTTTCTCCCTAGGAAGCCGAGGCCAGGAGGGGCTATATGTGAGAGACCGTGCCTTATAGGGAGCAGAATGTGGGCTTCGCGATTATGCAAGACCTAGTGTTGACCCTGACCTAGCCATTCACTGGCGCTGTAATTTTGAGTTAGTTGCTTAACTCCGAGTCTTATTATTCTCACTTTTTCTTAAAATATGGATACTAGTACTTATTTTTCAAAGTGAAAGTATTTAATGACACTATGTATTTGGACTCTACAGTATGCAGAAGTCTCCAACATACTGTAGCTGTTACAGTTATTTCCTGAGGTTTTTATCATCTTCCTGGTGCCCATATGAATGATGTAGCTACTAATTGGTGACGATCGAGGGGAGAGCATTAGGTGTCTTGCCTTTATGCTGTTTCCGGAAGGCTCAAAAATGCGATGACATTATTATTATCAGTAGTAACCTGTTGTATTTATATGTGTTTAAAGCTTTTCAAAGCATGTGTTTTCCATTTTATTGTGAAAAGATTTTAAATCTATGTCAAAGATAAAATGATTTTATAACACTTGTATACTCACTTCCTAGAGTCTACCATTAACATTTTACTGAACTTGTTTTATCATTTATTTGTCCATTTATCCATTCTTTTATCCATCCACTAACCCATATTTTAATGTATTTCAAAATAATTTATAGGCACTTCTCCTTCAATTGTTCAGCATGAATATCATTAGCTAGAGTTCAATATTTGTTTGCTATTTTTCTTTTCAAGTATATCTATATAGAATGAAATTCAGTCTTAACTATGCATTCACTGAGTTTTGACAAATGCCTGCATCTGTGAATCCCAAGTCCCTACTCGGATTTAAAACACATTAGCATCACCTTGTAAAGTTCTGTCATGTCTCTTCCCAGGCAACCCATGTTTACCCCAAATGGAAACTCTATTCTGATTTTTTTTTTCCATCATGGATTTGATTTGGTCTGTTCTAGAACTTCACGTAAATGGAACGATATAGAATGTACTTGCTGTATAAGTCTTTTTTCACTAAACATACTATTTTTGATACTTATTCTTATTACCGTATATATTGGCAGTTTGTTCATTTCCCCTAGGCTGCTATCTTTAGTGAGTAGTTTTACATACTTCCTTGAGAATGCTGAGTTGGTAAAAACAAAAATCTTTTGTGTGTATACAGAAAGAAACAAATCTGGAAAGATAATCCCAAAATACATATAGCCTTTACCTCCAAGATATGCAATTGGGGCAAAAGGAGGAAATGGGGGAATTTTGTTTGTGGATGTATATACTTTTATATTGATTAATTTCTGCTCTATAGAGATTTTAAAATATAGAAAGTATTTTATGTATTTTCATGTAAATAAAAATAGTTAATATTTTAAAATACTAATTAAATTAATTATTATGTAATTGTTATGTAATTACATAATAATTATAAAATTATTAATTAAAAATATTTAGTACTTTAAAAATATTTTAAAATTATTTTTATGTACTTAAAAATACATAAAAGAATTTAAAAAACAACAGCTAAACTAAGCTCCCTGTGGGATGGGAAGAGGGCTGAGGGTCCTGTGCCAAGGAACTTTCAGGCTTCCTCTCTGCCAGAGTTTTCTCCATGCTACTGAATAAACAGAGCCTGGACAGTTAATGGAGATGACAAGCTCTGGGTAAGAAGAATATTCAGCAAAAACATACACCCAAGGCATAAAATATGGGTTTTGAGAAGGGAAAAAGGTATAAAGAGAGACATTCTGAAAGAAGACTCACAACCAGTAGTCCTAGAATCCTATAGCCTCAAATCCATAAGAAGTTTCAAAGGACATTATTGTGACTCCTTTATTTTGAAAAATGCAAAATGAGGTCTTACTTAAGAAAATGACAGGTGATCTCATTAAACAGGTCTTAGAGATCACCAAAGCTCCTTGAGGGCTGGTACATTTCTGTGTTTCCTATCCAAGTTACCATGTACTTAAGTGCTATTTATTGGAAAAGGGATTCTAATCCTAGACCCCATTTTAGAGATATGGAAACTGAGACATGAACTGACACTTGCTAAGAGGAATGCATATCTTCCCCAGAGGAAAATAGCAATGACTACCAGTCTTCACTGGAACACCGCAGTAAGAGATAGATTGGAATTGTATTCGAGGGCTGGTCGTTAAATATAATCAAGACTTTCTTGGAAGAGAGGGTTGTGAAACCTGTTTCTTAGAAATATTTAAAAATGCAATACAGTCTCACATGTTGAAAGACTTTAAATGTGGCACTACTTGCCAGGCTAGAGGATCTCTTGTTTCCTTTCAGTTGGGGGAAGGGTGGGGGGTTGGGGGGGTAGCCAAGATTTTGGTTCCTTCTTGCAAGTGTGACCCCTAGTGGTCACTATCTCTGGGTTGGACCCAAGAGGAAAAAAAGCCAAGAAAATGAGGACTACCAGACTTTGTTTTTAAAATTGGAAACGAACCTTAAAATTTCCTAGTCGAATGATCTAATTTCATAAACAAGAAATCTTAGACCAAATGAATAGAAATGATTTCCCAACATCAGTGACTTTGCAGTAAAACTTGAAGTGGAACCCAGCTTTTGCTAGCATTGTAGGTTCAGGTTCTAATTCCTACATGTCCCAGTCTTTGACCTTTGGTGAATCTGGAAGCTGGAGCCTGGCTAGATATTTAGGCTCCATGTATGCTCATGGTCCTGTTCACTGGCCATTAAAAAGAAGTTATTTTCCTAAGCCAATAGATCATAACAGATAATCTGTCTGAGTACCGTGTCATGGGTGCAGATGACCTTAGATAAACTGGAGCCATCTCTGAGCCTTAGTGTATTAAAATGGGAAAACCATGTGATCTATAAGGGCTTATCCTGCTCAAATCTTTAAGGCTTCAAGCTTATATTGTATCTTGGTTCAGAATTCCTAGCAAAGTGATGGAACTGTTACCATTAACAAAATGCTCCTCCCTTTTAGAATAGAAATCCCTAATCTAGGATGGACAGAATCCTGTAGGATCAGGATTCATGAGAAGTTCCATGAACTTTCTGAAGTTGCGTAAGGTTGCCAACGCAACTCCTTAGCAGAACCTCCTTCACTTTCATCAGGAGGGTCTAGGACCACCCCCAAAGGTATAAATATCACTAAGTTAAAAGAGTGGAATGATTTTCTGCAAAGAAAACAACCAAGTGGCCAACAGACACATGACAAAGTGCTCAACATCACTCAGCATCAGGGAAATACAAATGAAAACCACAATAAGATACCATCTCAAACCAGTCAGAATGGCTAAAATTAACAAGTCAGGAAATGACAGATGTTGGCAAGGGTGCGGAGAAAGGGGAACCTTCTTATGTTGTTGATGGGAATGTAAGCTGGTGGAGCCATCCTGGGAAACAGTATGGAGGTTCCTCAAAAAATTGAAAATAGACCTACCCTATGACCTAGCAATTGCACTACTGGGTATTTATCCCAAATATACAAATGTAGTGATCTGAAGGGCACGTGCACCCCAATGTTTATAGCAGCAATGTCCACAATAGCCACACTATGGGAAGAGCCTGATGCCCATCAACAGATGAATGGATAAAGAAGATGTGATACACACACACACACACACACACACACACACACACACACACACACCAGAATACTATGCAGCCATCAAAATTAAAATCTTGCTATTTGCAATGATATGGCTAGAACTAGAGGGTATTATGCTAAGTGAAATAAATCAATCAGAGAGAGACAATTATTATATGATCTCACTGATATTTGGAATTAAGAAACAAGGCAGAGGATCTATAGGGGAAGAGAGGAAAAAATGAAATGATGAAACGAGAGAGGGAGACGAACCATAAGAGACTATTAATCTCAGGAAACAGACTGAGGGTTGTGGGAGGGGAGGAGGCTGGGGATGGGGTGATTGGGTGAAGGACACTGGGGAGGGTATGTGTTGTGGTGAGTACTGTGTGTTATGAAAGACTGATGAATCACGGACCTGTACCTCTGAGACAAATAATACATACTTTGCTAATAACAAAAAAAATAAGCTTTAAGAAAGGACTTAAAAAAGAGTGGGATGAGGTGTCCAAGAAAGTGAAGGACAGTCTCTGACACTTAGCTCTAATTCCTCAGAGCGAGACTAATGTCTTCCCATCTTGTTGATGACATGGAGACAGCAGATAACATAAACCCATGTTTATGGGTTCTGCCTTTCGGGTATAGGAACTAAGTTCACATTCTCTTCTTCTCTTCCAGGTTGTGGATCAACTGGTTATTCAATACACGTAACTCCTACCTTACTGACAGAAGCCCTCCATTCACTTTGCAAAGATTCTGAGTGATGCCCCAAGCACACTAAATACTCACAGATGTCACGCTTCTCTCCAGCGTCCTGGTACCCATTTCCTCCCCAGTTGAGCTGCATGCTTACCAAAGATTGGTTGAATTCCCCCACCCCAAAACTATTTATGTCAGTTGTAGTACTTCATATAATTATGTAATTTAAATATTATGCAAGCAGATCAAGTATGCATGTGAAAATAAAGAGATTTATTTCCATGAAAACTAAATTAATTGCTTTGGAAAGGCTCAAAGGAGATGAGTTACTGAAAAATACTCTAAAATGCATTTGTGGACCAGGCAACTGTGAAAGAAGGACAGAAATTCAATATCTGGAAGAATTCTGCAAGTTTTAAAGTCTTCCTTTATTAAAGCAGCAAAGCGAAGAAAAAACACATGTAATGGAAATTGGGATTTGGGACATGCATGCTTGAAGAGGGGATTTTGCCTGTTGAGTGGCAAATGAGTGCCTTAAGTTAAAATACATGCATTCATATGAACCCTAGGCTTAGCCAACTTTTCTGATTAGTTGACACTGGTGACTGTGTTTCTTTAGTATTAAGATTAAAATAACACAGTGAGATTCAAGAGAACTGGTTTACTGTGTCTCCCCAGTGTTATTCTCTTGAGGGTTTGGTCTTTTTAAAATTCCCTTAAGATCTCTTTTTATTCCTATAGTCAGTTTCTTGTAGGCACTTCTCACAGACCTTTCCCCCCTTGACAGTAAGTAAGCTTTGCCTCAGAATCAGACACCAAAAATTCAGCATTCGAAACCTCTATTAAATTAATGTTTGTTCACCTTAGCAAACCAGTCACATTTACTCAAAATCTGGAACCAGATGCAGTATTCAATGTCTTAAGATTTCAACAGTACGGGGCCATTTGTGGTCAACCATTAATATTACACTCTCCCTTTTTCAGAGTGTGTGAGCCACAAATACAGACCTGCCCTTTGCCTTAGCTTTGCCTTCTGGGGAATGCACGCTCTAGAAACAGTGACTGACATACAAAGTGAACTGTGCAAAGATATTTATTGCAGGTTTATATATAATAGGAAATATACCTAAACTACTTAAAGTTCAGCAACAGGTCATCAGTTAACCCGGTAGTTGTTGCTGGTTGTCTGTGTAGTCAGGAGAAGTGTAATTATGAAGAATTTTAACAGTAATTATTGACCAAATGTCTATGAGTCAAATTAAGTGAAGAAAGAAGAGTGCAAAATGAAATGAACCCCATGATTACAAACGTAATAAATGTATATATGAAATGGGTAAGCTGGAGGAGACTTGGAGTTTTTAAGCTTTTGCCAATTTTTCACTTAGGGTTCTTTCAATGATTAGAAAATCCCACATTATGCAATGATTCACCAGTTTTTCAACCTTGGTATCTTGAGAGGCCTTGTGATGTCTGAGGTTTGACATCGAGTTGCCCAGGACCACAGAATTACCCCCAGAGGAGGGAGGATTAGGCAAGAGTGCACTCAATTATAGATGCACTGAGTTGGAATGTGCCTTTGAGGTCACAGTGGTCCCATCCCCTCAATCTACAAATCAGACTTATCATCACACTTACCAGCAGTTTGACCTGAGTTACTTATTCACCCTACCTCAGTTTTCTCCTCTGCAAAATGCAATGAGAAACATATCTATGCCCATGGGTTGTTGTGAGGTTTAAATGGTAAAAATCCAGGGCACAGCCCAGAGAAGGCTCTCAATAAATGTTAGTTATTAATATTGCCAGAGTTTGTGGTTGAGCAGGGCCCAAATTCCTCACTGTGGCTCTTTCTATCATACCACATCATAGACCTTCATCTTAATCCAGGCTGGAATCTCTTGTAGGGATGAGTACTGGGCAAGAAAAAGGCTTTTCTGATAATATGGAGGATACTATGACTTTACATCATGCTTGCCTATCAGGTGACCAACAGCATACACTGTAGTCAAGACTACGTATGAAAACTGTCAGGGATACCATCAGCTGACTGTACCTTCCAAAAGGAAAAGCTGTCTTTAATAAGACAGAACTGATTTCAAGTCTATAACCACTTACGTCCCCCTTGACTTCTTGATCTGCATGTGCTTTTAGGCCAGATGGGGATGAATCCTTGCTGTGAATATGTGATTTAAGTTGCCATATGTAAAAAAAAAAAAGCTTTGTAAATGTGGAATATAATGGAATATAGCGCAAAGCAGTGATTTTATTTTCTAAAATTATTTTTTTAAATTTTTATTTTTTAAATTTCTTTTCAGTGTTCCAGAATTCATTGTTTATGCACCACACCCAGTACTCCATGCAATACGTGCCCTCCTTAATACCCACCACCAGGCTCACCCAACCTCCCACGCCTCTCCCTTTGAAAACCCTCAGTTTGTTTCTCAGAGTCCACAGTCTCTCATGGTTCGTCACCCCCTCCAGTTTCCCCCAATTCCCTTCTCCTCTCCATCTCCCAATGTCCTCTGTGTTATTCCTTATGCTCCAGAAATAAGCGAAACTATTGACTCTCTCTGCTCGACTTATTTCACTCAGCATAGTCTCTTCCAGTCCCATCCATGTTGATACAAAAGTTGAGTATTCATCCTTTCTGATGGAGGCATAATACTGGACCACATCTTCCTTATCCATTCGTCCATTGAAGGGCATTTTGGTTCTTCCCACAGTTTGGCAACTGTGGCCATTGTTGCTATGAACATATTTTTATTTTAAAATCTTAAGAACAATTACATGTGTTCTGTGTGCCAGGCATTATTCCAAGGACTTTACAAGATTTAATTAATCGAATGTACTCTCCACAGCAGTTCTTTAAAGTAAGTACTACTGGTATTCTAGCTTTATTCTAGGGGCACAAGGAGTTTGAGGAACTTAGCCTATATCACAAACATGGTAAGTGGTGGTGCTGAGGTTTACCTAGGACTTGTAGTTTGGTCACAGAATCCATGCTCTGTTCTGATGCAGCTTTGTTATCTCGGAAATTACCTTAGCCTAATAGTGAAGAAACTTGAGTTCTGTGATCTAGTCTCCTTTTTCACAAGATTTCATTCAATATAGTCCAGTCCAATGCAATGCAATCCAATACAACCCCTTTCCATCAAATCCAATCCTGTTCAGCCTAATTCAATTCAACTCAAGAAATACTCTTCTAGGTGGCTCAGTTGGTTGAGCATCTGACTCTTGATTTCTGCACAGGTCATGATCTCAGTGTGGTGAGATCAAGCCCCACATTGAGCTTCATGCTTGGGTGTGGAGCCTAGTTAAGATTCTCTCTCTCCCTGTCCCTTAGCCCCTCCCCTGCCAGCCACTGGAGCACATACATGCACTCTCTCTCTTAAAAAAAAAAAAAAAGCAAATAGTCTTCTGAATGTTGAGTTTGTTGTGGCAATCACTGCACTAAGCATTGTGAGAGCCAACCCAGAAGAGTAGGACCCAAGATACCTGGGATTTGATGGCAACGGGTAAATCACATATAAAAAAATGTTGATAAAATATAGAGTGAGTAAGACAGTATCAGGCAAGAATGTCAAATATGGAACTGTAAGGGTCAGAATAAAGGTACTTTGTAAAATGTCTCCTGTCCACTGGTCATTGAATAAAAGTGTCCCAGCCAGCAGAGCAGATAGAGGTCTTTTGGAACCACAGATTCTGGGTCAGGGAAGAAATGAAAAAGAGATACTCTCGACCCCTGAAAAGTAAGTGGTCTTCAGTTAGGTTTTCACCTTCAACACTGGGACCATTGCCTTCTGTCTGGTTCCAGACATGTGGCCAGCAGCCTTTGGCTGTCATTTTAAGCTGCGATGAGTCATCTCAGTGGCCTGGTGTGTGTGATTTCTTGTTCTGCCTCTCCTACTAAGCATTCCAAGGGAAACCTTCATATTGGTGGATTTGCTATCTTTTAACAATTAAAAGAAATAGTCTTTATAAAGCAACTGGTGCACCGTCTGGCCCACAATTGGTGGGCCAGGTACTACCATGAAGTGGCAAATACTACCATCATTATCCTAGATCTTTGTCACCTGACCATTTTTCTGTACCTCCCTCTGAGAAGGAGTTGGAATGGCCTCCCAGGCCTGACTGTGGATGACAACCATTTATCTCTTTTAGAGAGTTCTATTTTTTTTGTTCCGAGATGAAAAGTGGGACAAACCAGGCCAAGCATCACAGATCATGCTCCTGCTTGTCCCGTGGTCACACTGCACAGAATATGAATATTCCCCATGGGTAAACAGTTCCCTTACACAACAGTTTTGATGTTACACAATTAAAACGGCTTACATATTAAGATTTGAGGCAATGTGAAAGTACCTCATAATTAACCACTGTCTATTTAACCAGACAGCTCTAGCAAGGTAATTTGATGTCTGTTATGAGACTTAATAATTGTCAGTGATTTAAAAAAATAATTTACCGGTATAATCATTAACTACCCCTAGATTATCTTGTCAAATTGGTAATTAAATGCCTCAAAAATTCATAACAGAGTCAGTGTATTAATAGGAATGTAATTAAGTAATATTTGCTTATGTAATCCAGAGTTTATTACCTGTACACTTATTTATCTTTTCTATACTTATTAAATCTTTCTAGGGGCCTTTTCAGAATCAATAGAAAAACCAAGAGTCAATAAATGTCTTATTAGATCCAAATGAGCCACTTAATTGAGAGACGTGAAATAAATATGGATTCTCCATGTCTGGGGAGAGGGAGGAGAGATTATTCCCATTTCACATTATTATTGGTTGGGGAAAGAGAGCACCATTTTTCTTTCTTCCATTTCTTCCTGTGTCCTTTCTTTCCTTCCCCACCCTGTCTTCCCTTTCTTGTCCTTTCTTCTTTCTTTCTTCCTTCACTCTCTTCTTCTTTTTTTCTTTCCTTTCTTCCATCCAACATCTAAGTGTCTGCTCTGTATGTCAGTCATTGTGTAAGACACTGAGACTATATAAGGTCTCATTTGAGTCTAATGTAGCAAAGAAAAAAGACATAAATAATTGCAATGCAACGTGTTTAATGCCACCCCAGGGATGTGTACCAAGTGCTAAGGGAGCAAAGAGGAAGGAGCAAGTAATTCTACGGTAGTCAGGGGAGATTTCTCAGAGGAGGGGGCATGTGAGCTTGCCAGAGATCAGGATGTAGGAATTCTCCAGGGAGAAACAGTCCAAGAGAGGCATTCCAGGCAGTTATGTCCAAGGCTTGCTTTGATGTCCTTGAGGCTTCAGGATATGCATTCAATCGCAGTCTGGTTGGTCTGTCCCTTCTACAGCCTCTTGTCCTGGTGATGATCATCACATGCCCAGGATTTTACTGGTTGCATGGGATTCTGCTCTGCTGTCACTGTACAGATATTCATACATTCCAGAGTACATATTAAAAAATTGAGCTTAATAAGTAAGATCACAACATATTTCAACCTGGGCCTTTCCACAACAGGAATCCATAGTTCAGTTTGTTTATTCCCAGAAACTCTCCGACATATCAGAATCAAGGATAGTTTGTTGTTTGAACCACTCTGGCTAAAATTTAGAAGGGAAGGGCTCTTAAATTTAAATTAATACTTCTCAAAGTTCGGCATAGACTTTAACCTTCTTATCCTTCATAACCACTGAGACTCCTAAGAGTCGGTTGTAATGATTTTTGTCCTTGATTGAGTGTCAAGGACTATAAAAGTAACTGCCGGCATGTTTCCTCTGGCTCTATGGCTGGGTGCCTTTTGGTCAAGAGGGAAAAGTGGGAGAGAGGGAGAAAGTGAAAACAACAACAACAACATATCCTGGCATTTGAGAGGATATTGGTTGTGCTCAGCTATGTAAAGTAAAAATGTGTTCAAAGTCTCTGAAGACTCTTTTTCTTGATGCTTGGAAATCAATTTCACATCTTAAGCTCAGGCTCATGGAAAAATCTGCTTGGAGGGCTCTCCTTGTCCCAGGAAATCAGTACAGTGCATATCTGATTACCCATATGCTCTGCATGCACCAGGCCTCCTGAAGTGATATGTACTGTGAACAGCAGTCGTTTAAAATGATCACATTAGATCATGACATTAGACAAGGTCAGAGGGGATCAAAGGCAATGGCTAATTAATCCTACAAAATTCTCTAAACTCTGAGCTGAGACGTGTTTAGAAACAAGTGACAAAAGACAGTCTATAAATACAAAGTGGCTTTATTTTTAAATATGAATGAATGAATGAATGAATGAATGAAGTGGAAGTAGAACTTTAACGTCTGCAGGTTTGTCCAAAGAGGTCATTCCGTTTGTCAAAGCTTCTAGGCCAAGATAATAGATGTTTCCTCAAGGCCGGATATTAGTGAAGCCTGGACCCCAGTCTGCTGACCTGGTTTGAAATCCCTGGTCTGCCATTGCTAAGCGGATGACTTGCGACCAGGACCTTTCTCTCTCAGGGCCTCAGTCTCCTCATGTGTAAAATGGAAATAATTGTCCCAGGCCCACCCACCTCACATCACTGTTGGGAGGATCAAATGAGATCATGAATGTAAAATACCTTGCAAACAGGTCATAAAACCCTGCAGAAACATGAAGGGGGGTGTAGTATTGTGATTAGATATAAAAGGCTGTAAGTATTTCAGAGGACAATATTCAGTATTCAAAGCACATGGTGAGAGTCAGGTGCTGCCAATGAAACTAACCTTGGCTCCGGGCACTGATAAGCAAATTGACAGATTTCTGTTCTCAGAGAGGGGTTGTTCTTCCCAGGTGCTCCCCTGTGGAGGCAGATATTTTCTCCGACTCTTGACCTGTCTGCATCCTCGGTTAGCCTGTGAGCTCTGGGACTGTAAAGATCCTGCCCACTGGGACAGTCTGGCACTGCAGTAAATGTATAGGATGTAGGGACAAGTACCTAGACCAGTCCTTCTTCTGGCCCTGGCTTTGCCACTTACCCACTGTGTGACTTTGGGCAGATTACTGAACCTCTTCAGATCTTAGTTTTCTCATCTGTGACATGAAGATAGTAAATATTTTCTTAGGGACATTAAAATATTAAATGAGTTAGTACATGTCAAGTGCTTGACTTAAAACCTGGAATGTAGAAAGGGCTCAAGGAGTTCTGGATATTCATTACTATTACTTGTTCAAGGAATTCTGGATATTCATTACTATTACTTGTTCAAGGAATTCTGGATATTCATTACTATTACTGTTCTTGTTCCTCCCTTCATATCTCCAGTGCCCAAAATAATATTTAGCATGTAACAGATATTCAGTAAATGGGTAGTGAAAAAAAAAAAAAAAAGAAAGTTCCTATCTCGGCAGAGGGGTTTGCTGAGATTAATGAATCCTAAAGGTCAGAAAAAAAGAAGGAAAAGAATTGAGTTCCGCAGGCTGATGGTTTCAGACTTTGAGGCTATTTCCACCGGTAACAAGAGCATTTCTATTCATGCTGGGAACCTGCAGTATTGGTATAGCACTTTAGAGCTGACAAATAATTTTTAAGACCAGTGTCTTATTGTATTCCCACACCAACACTGCGGGGAAGGTACTATTATACTACCCACTTCACAGATAAGAACATTGAGGTTCAGGGTGGGGAAATTTCTTGCCCAACCGTCAAACATCTGATAAATAGAACTGCTGAAATTAAGTCTTCATGGTTCTTTTCTCCCTCTGGGAAGAGACCCAAGGCTAACCCACCCAGGACTGGGTTTCTGATGGTAGCCACGGACAGTTTTATGCAGAAGGGCCTGGTTTGTCCTCCTGAGTGCAATAAGCAAAATTAGGGGCATAGCCTAGATTTCTTACACTAATCCGGTAAGAATCTCTCACCTGACAGTGTAACTAAACCCTTGGGAAGCTTAGTAGTTCAGCTTGTACTTTGGTTTTGAATCCCAGTTTCCTTGGCATATGAAATATGCTTCACCATCATTGTGCTGGGTTTTCCCCTATGAGAGCAAAGCTGCCACAACCAGTCCCTGCTCTGAAAATGGAAACCAGAAGCCCTGGAGGTCTTTCAACCGAGGTCACTTAGGCAAAAGCAGACATAGAAGTGTAATTACACCATTACTCAACTTCATAGATCCTCCAGATTGCCTGAAGAGAAAAGCATTTCTCTTGATAAATCTGAAACCCCTGATAATTTCCTCTGAGGAATTACCAGCAGGTTGCAAAACCAGCATGGCTCTCCATTCCCGGACTTTTTCTCCAGTCCCGTTCTCTACTATCTCTCTGCCACACGTTGCATGCTGTCGACAGTCTTTCCTCCAGTGTTTCTGGAGACCCACCATTACTCTGGTTCTTCTCTGATGCTTCCATCCTGGCCTCCAGTTCTTTCACAGCCTTGCTACAGTGGGCACTTCCCCAGGGCTAAGCCTATGTCCTTCATTCCTCTTCTCTCCTTCGTTCTCTCCTCCCGTCAGCTCTGGTGCCAGCTTTTAGGAGAGGCCCTGAGTATACAAAGATGAGCAAAATGTGTTATCTAACCTCAAGGAGCTGGTAGTCTGGTAGAGGGGGAAGAGATGTGAGCAGAGCCCTCTAATTCTAGGCAACTATGGTGCTTTGATATGGCTGGCTGGGTTTGAATGCAGGGAGAGGACAGTGAACCCAGCAGGGCAGAAAAGTCCCTGGGGGAGGAGTCTTCAGAGACCTCGTAGAAGAAAAGGTGGTGCTGGTCATTCAGTTAAGAAAAGAAAGGCCTGGGCACCTGGGTGGCTCAGTGGGTTAAAGCCGATGCCTTCGACTCGGGTCATGATCCCAGGGTCCTGGGATGGAGCCCTGCATCAGGCTCTCTGCTCGGCGGGGAGCCTGCTTCCTCCTCTCTCTCTGCCTGCCTCTCTGCCTGCTTGTGATCTCTGTCAAATAAATGAATAAAATCTTAAAAAAAAAAAAAAGGAAAAGAAAAGAAAAGAAAGGCCTTCTGATATAAGAGCGCAGCTTGTACAGAAGAACCAAGGGAAGAAACTGACTTTTATTTTCCAAATCAGGAAAATGCGGATAATAACAACTTGCAACATTAATGTGAGCAGGGGTGATATTGGCCATAAATGGAGCTGGGAAATGAGTAGATAATGAGTGAATGCCCAATAATAAATAACGAGGCCCTTTCCTTCTTTCTTTTACTAGTTTCCTTTCTCTTTCTTTCTTTCTTTCTTTCTTTTCTTTCTTTCAAGATGGGACTGGACTAGAAGGTTTTTAAAAGGCTCTCTGAATCTAATATCCCAAGGTGCCTTAAAATCCTCTAGGGAAGTTTAACAACAGTGCCATCCTTTCTCCTCCATACATCCTGCTAATACTGCCAAGCCTCAGCACTCTCTCGCGTCTGGACAAACAAACCATTTACTCTAAGGACCATCAATTTTATGGACAAACAAATGCTGCCTCATTAGGTATATTTCACCATTGCATGGACTGTCTGGCTTTGTGTTGTTCAACTTTACCCACAGGCTCAACTTGTCTTCTGTTCTCAATTGTAAATTCCCTGAAACAAGGATGGGTGCCCCTGGACTTAAAGCAGGAACATAGGATACCAGTTCCGACTCTGGAACCTACCAGCAACCAGAGTGTAGCTTATTTAGTTAACCTCCATTTTCTCATGGATTAAATAGGGAGCATGATAATGGGTAGCTTTTGAATCTTTGCTGATGTTTAAATGAGATAATGCATTTGATGCTACTTTGCAAAGAAGAAAGCATTATGAAGGTAGGAACCTTATATTAAATTTGTATCTGCACCTGTGTTAACCAGGACTCTCTTGATTACAACTACCAGAAACCCAATACAAAGTAGACTAAGTAATAGATCACATACTGGGTACAAAACTGAATAATTCCAACAGAACCATGTTTCTCTTCTTCTCCCCCTCCTTCTCCTTCTCCCTCTCCTCCTCCTTCTCCTTCTTCGTCTTCGTCTTTGTCTTCGTCTTTATCCTTTAAGATTTTATTTATTTATTGGAGAGAGACAGAGAAAGGGAGCAGGGGAAGAAGTAGAGGGAGAAGGAGATACAGACTCCCCGCTGAGTAGGGAGCCCAATGTGGGACTCTATCCCAGGACCCCGGGATCATGGCCTGAGCCAAAGGCAGATGCTTCACCAACTGAGCCACCCAGGCACCCCAATGCTTCTCTTCTTTTATCAGCTGTGCTTTTCTCTGTGTTGGCTTCTTTCTCAGGCATCTGTTGGTGTTTCCCAGCAGCTGAATGTTTACATCCTATCAGTTGAAAAACCTTAACCAAAAACTGGGTTTCCCCCCAACCACAAGTAATTTTGACAAAACATCCACAATCCACTCTCAGTGGACTGACAGGGGCATGTGCTGCTCTCTAATTCAGGGACTGTGGCTAGCGAGGTTCGATGTGCTCATTGAGCAAGCTTGGGTCTACTCCACAAACGGATCTGAGAGGAGCAAGGTCAGTTCGTCATATACCACTGGCTTGAGATGGAGGAATGGTTCTCTAAAGGAAGAGCGGAGCCCTGTTACTAGACTAGGAGAAAATGGGTGCCCAAAAGGCCAAAATGACAGAGATATTCTGTAGCACCCACCACAGCCTTATCCATCAAGGCCAAGAGAGCTGAAGAGGGCTGATGTGCTGTGTGGTAATGCCACACACATGGGAAGGGACTGCGGTGAATCAAAATGCACGTCACTGGAGGCATCACAATTCATTCAACAACTCATCTAAAGGAGACAGGGTGTGGAAAGTTCCAAAGCAGCTATATTCATAGGTCATATATTGGGCACCCAACCAAAGTTAAATTGCTTTGATTTTGTTGATTTCAAACTGGCCTAGTTTTCTTATACTGGCATTGGTGCGTATGAGAGCAAGAGGAACAGAGAAAGTTCTGAGACCATATTTTTAAACAAAGTCTTTTAAAATAAAACACTCACTCATTTGAATACCTGTCTCAAAGCAGGAGAGCCTCTGATGAGTTCACTTCAGGACATGCTCGCTTGGTGCTATGGAGCCAGGCTGCTGGGAGGCAGGAAAGGGCAGAGCCCGCAGCGTCTCCTGCCAGCTGGGCTGCTCCCTCCTCCCACGAGCCTCCAGGCAGCACGGCCTCCTGGCCCTTGGTGTCCTTTCTAGTGGGCATGGTTTGGAGGCTCATCTGGGTGCTTGTGCTCTGTGCCTTGGTCCTAGCTCTGGTGGCATCTGTCCACATTTGTGGACAGTCACTGGATGGAACCTAGTGAGAGACTCAGGAAATGCCAGAAATGGCTCCTCACTTTGTGCGGCTGATCCTTTGTTTGGCAAAATAGACTAAGCTAAGGAATTAGAGGGTCTTCTACTTCTTTTTTCTCTTCCCTCCCTTCCCCCACATCCATCACCATCTTCCTTCTCTTTCAACTTTTTCTACTTTCTTCCTCCTCCCATTTGCCTTTTCTACGAGAACAAATTCCCTTAAGGACAATATTTATGTCTTAATTATGGACAGAGCCCTGGTTTAGGGGGGATATTAAGACAAATAAAATGCAAATCCTGTCTTTCAACTTTTAATAAAAGGAAAAACCCCACTGACAATAAACCAAAGGTAGATAGTGATGACCACCCCATCCCCCAAAGGCACACATGCTGATTGGGGAGTTCAGAGACAGAAAGTCAGTTTTAGCTGGTTACTTTGGGCAGTTTTAGTTATGTTAGGTCCTAAAGACCACTCATTGAACAAACACAAGTAAATCTGGCAAATTAGCAGGGGACATGGAGGACTCAAGAAGTCCTTCCACAAGAAGGACTCAAGCTCAATGTACCAATATTTACATGGTTTGCTGATGGGCTACAGTCCTTCACCCAGAGCTTGATGAATTTTAATTATAAAAACTGCCTATAAACTTGGTTGCCTATATATACATGAGAGCAAACCTAGCTAATTAAAAGTGGGAGAAATGGCTAGCATGGGCAGGCTACTGGAGATGGAAGGATGTACAAGGCTGATGGCTTGATAAGACGAGAGGAGACAGAAAAACAAAACAAAACATGACCACAAATCCATAAGCATGAAAAAAAAAATCACTGCAGCCTGAATTGAGTCAAGCAGTCCTTTAAATTTAGGATCCTCTACTACAATGTCATTGTGCTTTAGAGTTCGGCGAAGAAAGTGACAGCCTATAGTCCTCTCCCCCACAACCAAAAAGGTTAAATTACATTTTTTTGATGATTTGTTTTAGAATATAGACAAATGCATAATCAATTTTAGAAAGAGTTCCATCCCAACTAAGTTACAATAAAATTTGTATTAAAACCATAAACCTTTGGCATTTGGAATGTACCATCCTATAGAAGGAATCATTCGATTTGAATTTTAATAAACCCAAAAGTTTTGTGGGTCATTTTTTGTCATGCACCCTACTTCTAGGCTGCTTATTGTCTCTGTGCCTCCTGTGTTCCTAAAGTTTCTTTTCCTTCTTTCTCGACTGTGGCTTTCAGCAGTTTCCCCTGACACTGGCATCCTGAGATGCTTTGGGTCCCTCTTCTGTGGCCTCACCAACATGGTGGTGAGGGCAGGGAGGAGCTCTAGGGCAGGGCCTAGGGACTTAGGTACTGAGCTTAGCTTCCTACCGAAGAGACAGAGATTTTAGAAAAATCACCTTTCTTCTTTGAACCTCCGTTTTCCCACATGGAAAAAGGGGATAATAACCCTTATTCATGGAGTCATGAAAATCAAAGACACTACCTGATGGGAAATTGGCCAACTGAATGGTGGTTCCACTCTCAGCCTATAACTGCACTTATAACTACTCCTACCTCTAATTATCACTGGCATACACATCTATCTCCCTCATTTGATTGTTACTTATTCGGGGCTGTTACTTATTTGGGGCTGTGTTTTTCTTGGATTTCATGTTTGTTTTTTGTTTGTTTTGGTGTCTCCTTGAAGAAAAGGTACTTTGAAATCCTGGACAGGTCATGCGTCCTCCACAACACTGTGGGGGGGGCACCATTCATAGGATCATCATGTGAATAGGGTCCTTTAAGGTTGGCTGATGCAGAGGCTCTGAATAAGATGCCTGGCATGCTATAACTATTAAACAGCAGTGGCTCTCTTTTCCCTCCCTAATATTTAAGTCCTATCCTGGGACATAAAATATTGCAGAGTACTGGATTCTGGGTCCAAATTTAACATTGCCCCTCTATTGTCTGGTTTTAAGCCCAGGTTTCAGCCTCCATTTTATCTTTGATTGGGCTGGATTGGTCATGCCCTTGGCAGAATCCTACAGCCACACAGGTCTCCACCACAGGTGCCGAAAAGTTTTGGGCTATCGGGATTTCCAAGTAAAAGTAAGTTAAAAAAAAAAAATACTTGGCAAGACTTGTGTTTAGACTTTCATGTTTAAGTCCCAGACTCTTTGTAAATGAGGACGTCCCAACAGTCAGGACTGGAAGGAGGGCCAAAAATCACACACATTCCTCCTCTGCTCCCTCATTCATTCCAATCATTATGGAGATTTCATAGCGCCTGTGAAATGTTCTAGTCTGACTTCTACTTTCCTCTTGATGGGTGTCAGTTTTCCTTATCTGCACACTGGGGCTACTCATATCTACTTCCTAGGGTTACTAAAGGGATGCCACATGAGCACATCCAGACACGGTTCCTGTCCCCTATCATGTGCTCAGAAGGGGTAGGTGACTCTGAAACAATGGTGGCACGAAGCCTCCCTCTTCCATGTTCTGATAATTTTTTGATGCATAGCCTTCCCATCGAACTGTCTACCTCACAAAGAAAGAAACAAACCCATCTCTGTGTAACTTCTACCTATGAGACCTGTGGGCAAGGACGAAGTGTTTTCCCATTTTCCTGGCCTCCCCACTTGTGAGGACAGACAGCAGAGGGCCCCTGTGGTCAGAGGACCAAGGAGCCAGACAAGTCTCTGTGGTTCCACACCTATTTATTTCCTTATTTATTACTTTTGCAGCTAACATTTTTAAAATCATGTTATTTTGTGGTTTATTTGCAAAATGCATTGTAAGTCAAGTTTGATTCAAATGTTCTCTGGGCTGGAGGTGGGGAAGGGCAGGAAAAACAGTTACAAAGACGTTATAGAATTGATTTATCTTTTAATGATCTTTTCTTTGTCATCGGGCTCCACAAAGCAGGTGGAGAAATGGAAACTGGGAAAGCATTACGAGCTCACGGGGAGCAGCACGAACAGACTCTACAGCCTTAAAAATGAAATGCGAAGGGACGACACTTGAGGGAGGCAACCCAGGAGGAAGACAACCACTCCTGCCTACCAGCCACCAAGCACCAAAATGACATCTTCTGAAAGACTTTGCGAGAGGGAAGAGGTTGGTTATAGGAGCGTGATGGCGAATGAGTTAATCCATAAATATTAGTATTAGGAAGTTTATTCCAATTAGTTTTTAAAGATCTTAATAAAAACAAAAACCCAGTTTTCAGAGATTAGCTAAGGCGAGGCTCAGGAGACACTCTGCTGAGCTGCTTTTCCTTTTCATTCTGTCTTCTTCTCCCTCACCCCCCCAGGCACTAGTAAATTCCTGAGATGGTGCCCAGTTGTTGCTGCAGCCCATTTTGACTGTATTCAAGTTTGTTCTTGTATTATTCCATCTGGTGGCTCCCAAACCACTTTCCTTTTTTACTCTCCTTGTAAATATTTACATTAGAAGGTTCTTGCAGGATCCTATATTGGTGGATTGGTGCAAACCAAAGAGTCTTGACGTGTTTTATTTCTTTTACGAACAATTTGGTTAAGTGGATTCCCTTCCAGCTCATTAAAAAAGAATCCTTTCATTTTAATAACATCATCAGAAACTAAACAACATCAGAGGGAAAAATAAGTTTGCAACGTACAGCCTCAAGTGGCAATCTCAGAGCGGCTTCTAGCTGTTAATGGTTGATGCAGGGACTAGAGATTGTAGTTAATGGCTGGAATGCAGCAGGCATTTCAAGCCCTTCTCTCCCTGCGCAGGACAAGGATATGTGGTGTTTTCTGGGTTGGCTGGGTGAATATGAGATCAGATAACTGAATCAGGAGATCAAGATGTGGTTCATAAACTTCAGACACTGGCTTGTCTTGCCACCCTCCCTAAGGCTCTGTCTTTGTTCGCTTTCTCTTCTCTGCCTGCCTTCTTGGACAAGTTCATCCTTGCCCACAGCTTTAACTGATGCCTTTCTGCAGGTAAAATCAAGCCTCTCTCTTTAGCTTCGACCTCTTTTGTGAGCCCTATTTCTGTATTTTTCAGCTCCCCTGGACATTTCAGCACGATAACCATCACTACCCTAAGTCAGTAGGACCAAAGCCAACTGCATCTCCATCTGGACCAGGTCCCATGCTGGCTCCTGGGAGTCGCCCCCCCCCCTCCTGCCCACCCCAAGTAGCATCCTTCTCTTGGACACTTAATTCCTAAATCTGCAATCTTTGACTACTCCCTCCCTCTTCTCCAACTCTCATTAGTTCTGGAGTGCTGTTGGTTTTAACACCTTGTGAGCTTTGCATGGGTATCTCTCTGTTTCTATCTCACCTGTTATTACCCTAGGTTTCTTTAAGCTTTATATTCATTTCTTCGTATGCTTATTTCTTCAACACACACATTGTTTAAGATGCTTCCTACATGCTAGACAACTAGCAGGTGTTGGGGACACTGGTGTTGGGGACACTGGAGTGGACAAGATAAAAAAGATCTGTACCTGCTCTCCTCTCTCAGGGGAAGAGGCATTAAAAAGAACATTAAAAAATTTAAATTCTAAAACAGAATGTTCAGAAAGAAAACAGGGGACATCACAGGTCTCTCTGCCTTCCTTCTTTCCCGAGACCCTGCAACATACTGTTGTCATATTTACCTGATTATGTCACTTTCCCTCTCAAATGCCATCAATGCCCTTTGATATTCCCTACTCATTTTGTGCCATTTATTCATTCATTTATATAGTCTTGTGCTTCTCTCTCACACCATGCTGATTTCTGTCTGGCTGTCACGGTTCTTTCTTCCTGTGTTACCCTCTTTTCACCTCACTACAGCCAGCTGCTCTTTACTGGGCTTGTTGAAGACACCTTCATCAATGCAGATACCAACATTTCTAGCAAGATCTTTTCACTCCTCACTGAAGTGTAACATGCTCACCAGCTTTTTTTCCACCCCCTCCTCCCACCCTTTACATTTACATTTCCACAGGTACCTGTTCCCTCATAACTTTAGCACTTGATACTGATTAATCTGGCTGTGAACTCTTGGTTCTGTGACTCTAGCCTTGATCTAAATCTGGTGTTTGTAGCACACCTTCCTTGACTTGAAACCCCTGCTTTCAATGATATACCATCTTCGATTTTGCTGATCCCTCCTGGCCTTGTTCACACTTGTCTGGGGGTAGAGACTGCTTCCTGTAAGCTGCCATCCACAGAAACTGCTGGTAACCCTGGCTCCTTGGTCAGTGTTGGACTGTGCCAGACTTATTATGTGACCTGGGATTAAATGGTATTATACAGCTGGGCAGTAGCATCCTTATCAGAAATCATTGCTCTGTGTTCCTTCTTTATCTCTCTGGTTTACAGATGGGGAAGGACAAAGTTGAAAGAACAGCATCTTGTACATGCTATAATGAATTAGAAGAAATGATAGAGATGCTAGAAATCGGATTTTATGAACACATGTTTTGATACTTGGTCTCTTGGATTTGCATGGTTGTAATGAAAATTGCTTAGATGCTCTGAAGTTTTGGTCCAGTTAGTTTACGATGTTCTGATTCCCTTCTATTGAGTGTCCCCCTCACTTCACCTCTTTTTGAAAAAAGGCCAGCCTTCCTGAGAGCATAGAACATCTGCCGTGGAGACGGTGTGAGCACCAGAGGAGCCCTAGGCTGTTGAACAACACTTGCCTGCAGCTGGGCCAAAGATGAGACTGGTTTCTGAGAAAGACTTTGCTCTCTCCCTGCTGGAAAGGCAGACATCATTTCGGGAAATATTCAATACAAAGTTTTTGAGACACAGAGTCCCATTCATGGTGAGAGAGATCGCAGGGAACTGGTTTCCCTCTTAAGTCTTAGGTCAGTCTGGAAGGATGTTATTTAATGTAACCCAGAACTGATTATTTTGTTGATCATATTTCAAAACTCCTGCCCTTTAAATGAGTTCCTAGAGTAAATTGAATGCAATTGTGGGAAGTTTGACTTGAAAAAAAAAAAACTTATATTTTTTTTGAGATTCGAGGGAGAGGGTGGCAGGAGAGGGTAAATGGAAAACTGCCCAAGGACCAAAAAATAAAAAGGCTTGGGGAGTGGGGATGGATTAGAGCAAAGAAGGAGAATAATTCTGGGGTCAGAAACTCTTGCTGAATGAGTCATCCTACAGGACAAATAAAACCTTACTCATCACCCTGTCTTCCTTCTCTGTAGCAAGAGAAGCAAACAGTGGGGCCCTGGAAAATCATCAGCAACTTCTTGTAGCATCTGTAAGTGGGGAAGTTTTCCAAGCCACAGAAGGAGAGTGGACACGTTTACCAGGGCCCTAGTTTTTCTCAGCCAAATAGGAAGAACCTCCAAATTGACCTTGGAAAAACATACTCACTGAAGGAAAAATATTCTAAGCTCCCCCTGTGTATTTGTATTGAGAGAATTTTTTTCAAAAGAAACAAATAGATTGCTTTCCAGTTTTCCATGAAAAGAGTCTGATGCTCTCAGACTCTCAGTGGTGGAATCCTTAAAGTGGGTTTTGAAAGGCCTTAGAGAGGGCTTAAGCCTTGTCCCTAGTTAACGAACACAAGGTCACCCACATAGCGCAGCTCTTTTCCTATTGAAAAGCCTAAGGGGAAAAGTATTCTTGCCACTGCTTTCTGCAAAGATTGCAATTAGCATTTTTATGAAGAACATAAACTCTCTGTGTATCAAAGATGCACTTTTATTACTCTGAAACCGGCTCAAGTAAGCATCTCGCAAATGTTTGGCTCTTTCCCTTCAAGGAGGAGGCCAATTAAAGCTCAGTCTGTCTGACTGCCAGCCCCTACACACCCCTCGGTGGGACAACAACAATATGGAGATGGGAGCGTTGGCACCCTCAAAAGTGGCTTTTCAGTTATTGGGCACCTTGAAGGAAAATAATCATCCCTTGGCCGCCATCACACATGTACACACAAAAACAAAAACCCAAGCCTTATTTTGCTTTTCCCTCCTGACGCCAGCTATGAATTTCTGGGTTCAGAAGGAGGATTGAACTTGCCACTGATTGTGTCAGATGTTGTCCCACCTGGGACTCAGTAAGGCTCATAGGAGAGTGGCAGTTGACCATGTCTTTGTGGTGTCAGCATGCTTTTACAAACTGGACTGCCTTCTGGAAAGCAGCCTGTGCCTGTGGACTGCTTTCTGGGGCAGGGACTCGCTTTGCATAGTTTCCCGGCTCCCAAATCATGGGGCCATGCAATGTTGTTGCTTCAGGTATATTCTGATATGACCAGTGGTTTTTCTAGTTAACAGTGGACCCCCTAGCATGGCGTGGGGCAGACAGTGAAAAAGGGCAGTGTCTGGCTGCTTTTACAGCCAAAGTCACCAGGCCAGGTTTGACCTCACTCCTTTGGTTCTATTTGTCAGCCAAATAGGTCTGGCTAAAATATTTAGTCTCCATATTCACAATAAACAATCTTGAACCAGAGTCAGTAAAAAGTATAAATAAGCCTAATAATCCTTTCAGGGGAAAGGGCACCAAGCACCAAGCACAGTGTAAGTAGATGATGCTCAGGAAATAATTCTGGAATAAGGAATTAATATGACGAGGCTAGGAAGGGAATACTTTCTGCCAAATGACTTCAGATACAGTTTAATCATATTTTCCTCATGTACCTCTATTCTATTTCCCTGTATTTTCTGATGTGATGAAATTCGTTTTTCTGATTGCTACACTAATATTACCTCTGTGATTGAATTTTCCAGATCTCAGACAAAGGATTGGACTGACTTCATATGAAAACAATTCATGCAATGTTTGGAAATGTGACAGTTTTGATGCTTTTGGCTGCAAATAAGAGAGTGTCTGTCAAAACTAGTTCAAACGATGCAGATTTATTAACAAAAGTGAAGAAGCAACATGTCCAGAGATTAGCAGTTCTGGGTTGGATAAGCAACTCATCAATGTCAAAGGTTAAGATTAATACTTGGGGAATTTCCTTTCTCTTCCTTCCATGCTTTCAAGATGGCTGTTACTATTCCAAGCATCATGTTTTCCTAGAATGATATCTAAAACACAACATAAGAGCTTCGTTGAAAGACCTAAAAGACTTCCTGTTCTATCTAATTCTCTATAGCTGGGCCATATGCAAAATAAAAACAAATTTCCATGACTGACTTTGACCCATTGTATTAATTTCCTAGGGCTACCATAACAAAGTACCACAGATTGGCTAGCTTACCCAACAGAAATTTATTTTCTCATGGCTCTGGAGGCTAGATATCTATGGTCAGTGTCAGCAGGGTTGTTTTTGTCTGAAGTTTTTCTTCTTGGTTTATAAATGACTCTCTTCTACCGGTGTCTTCACATGGTCATTTCTCTATGTGTGTCTATCTGTTCATCTCCTCTTCTCATAAGGACATCAGTCATAATGGATTAGGGACCACCCTAATGACTTCATTTTAACTTGATTACCTCTTTAAAGATTCTCTCTCTGAATGTAGATACAGTCTAGGGTAACACAGATTAGGAATTCAATATAGTCTGAGTTCTGGGGGAATACCACTCAGCCCATAGTACCCGCCATGACTAGTTCTCCGGAATTTGGCATATTACTGCTCAAGCAATATTGGGGTTTGGTTACTAAGAAAAGAAGGAAGAATGTCACAGGTATCCTTACTTATTAGCATCATTATTTTTTATGTAATTATTGTTGCAATACCTTCCTTTCCCCCCAAAAGAACCATTTTGAAGAGGCCAATGTTAGAAATGATTCAGAGGAACCAAAGGTCAGAATAACTGAGCACCTCTGTCTCTAGCTCTGTCCCTTGACACAGGGCTAGCCAGTATCTACTGATCACATACACTTTAGTAGCCACTGCATGGTAAGGGAAATAAATAGGTTTTCTTAACAAATGGTACAAGGATTTTTCTTAAGGAAGAAAATATCTTGGGCTCCAAAAATTCTTGACAAGCTGCTTAGTAAGAAAGTGATAGAAGTTCTGAGCTACCAAGAACCAGGGTGACAAAAGAGAAGGCTAAACTCCTTTCAATAAATGATGAATAGAGATTTGGGAATTGGGGGAGAGTGGTGAGGAGGTAAGAAGAAAAAGACAGAATGTTAGAAGGTAGCACAAAGCCTGAAGACCTCAGGGGAAAAGTGGGCAGTGATAATACCCATTTGTGGGTGAAGCAAAGGCTTCCTAGAACAAAGAAGTCTGCAGTTCAGTTTGAACATATTTTTGTTGGTGTGATGTAGTCCTTTCCTTGGCCATCTCTCTCTGATCATCAGTAAAACCTACTAAGCACACACCTATCTCATGAAAGTAGAGCTTCAGGGAAGGGGCTGGATTGCAGCACTGAAAATGTCATGAACAGATTTGGCAGATGATTCACACATGGAACTGATTCAGCCAAAGAAGGACTTCAGAAGCAGGTATCTGTGAACTTGAATCAATTTCTACTCCTACCTCCGGGCACGAACAAACATCTGGTGAAACAGTTTTGATTCTTATAGGACACTGAAAAGGACATGAGAGTAAGGATATGTTTAACTCAGTCTTATCTATACTTTAAGGGGCAGGCTGATCCCAGATTTCATGGAGGTTATATATGTATCCTCATTCATTACTTTTTAGAAACAGCAGTCCAACCTTATATTGGATTATGAGTGATTTTAAAATGATTCTCCACATATTATTCTTTATTTTCTAAGATTTCTGTTTTTAACCACATATGATTATAATAATGTGGGAAAACCAACACAAACTTTAAAAAAACATTTTATTTATTTAGATTAAAAGTTTATTTTGAAATCACATTAAATTGGCATGGAGTTGTAAGAACTAACACAGAGAGATCATGTGTACCCTTTGCCCAATACAATATCACAAATGGAATATTGACTTGCATATATCAAGATAGAGAACATTCCATCACCACAGGGGTCCCTTTTGATCCTCCTTTAGCCATACCCACACCCATCCTGCCCCATCCCCTCCTTAATCTGTGGCAGCCACTAATTCTGGAGATAGTTCTCTATTTCTAAAATTTGATCTTTGAAGAATGTTATATAAATGGAATGACGTGTGTTAAGTAGCCTTTTGGGATTTTTTTTTTCATTTAGCATAATTTCCTAGGGAGTCATCCAGGTCATTGCATGTATCAACAGTATTTTTTCCTTTTCATTACTGAGTAATATTCCATGGTATAGATGTACCAAAATTTGTTTAAATATTTACCTATTGAAAGATATCTAGGTTGATTCCAGGAATGGGATATTGTGAACTGAATTGTGTAACCCCAGAATTCCTGTGTTGAAGTCCTAGCTCCCAGGACCTCAGAATATGACTATATTTAGAGTTAGGGTCTTTATAGGGGTAGTCAAGTTTAAAATGAGGCCATTAAGATGGGCCCTGCTGCAGGGTGACTGGAGTTCTTGTGAAAGCAGAAATTTGGAGGCAGGCATGCACAGAGGGCGAACGCAATGTGAAAATGAAGTCAGAGATTGGGGTGAGGTTTCAGCAAGTCAAGGAGGACCAAGAATTGCACACAACTACCAGAAGCCAGGCAAGAGGCGTGGAACAAAGTCTCTCTTACAGCCCTCAGAAGGAAACAATCTTCTAACACTTCGATCTTGGACTTCTGGCCTCCCAAACTGTAAGACAAAAAATTTCTCTTGTTAAAGCCACCCAGTTTGTGGTGCTTTGTTAGTGCAGCCCTAGCAAACTAATACAGTGCCATAAACATTTGTATATAGGTTTTGAATGATTACAAGTCTTCATTTCTTTGGGATAAATGCCCAGGAGTACAATTGCTGGTTCATATGGTAATTACATGTTTCTTTCTTTCTTTCTTTCTTTTTTTTTAAAGATTCTATTTATTTTATTTGAGTCACACAGAGAAAGAAAGAGAGAGAGAGAGAGAGAGGGCACACACAAGTGGGGTGGGGGGAGGTGCAGAGCAAGAGGGAGAAACAGACTCTCCACTGAGCAGGATGCAGGACTCCATCCCAGAACCCTGAGATCATGACCTGAGCCAAAGACAGAGGCTTAAGCAACCTAGACACCTCGGTGCCCCAACATGTTTCATTTTTAAAGAAATAGCCAAACTATTTGCCAAAGTATCTGTACCATTTTGTATCCACCCCCCAGCAATGTGTGAGTGATCCAGTTTCTCTGAATCCTCTCCAGCATATGGTGTTGTCACTATTTTTTTTTTAATTTTTATTTCAGCCATTCTGATAGGCATGTAGTGATATCTCATTATGGTATTGATTTGCATTTTTCTAATGCAAATGAGGATGGACATCTTCCTTGTGCTTGGTTGGTTGTTTTTACTGTTGACTTCTGAGAGTTTTTATATATTCTAGGTAATAGTCATTTGTTGCGTATATGGCTTGCAAAGACATTCTTCCAGGCTATAGCTTGTTCTCTCATCCCCTAACAGAGTCTCTCTACATCAAAAGTTTAAATTTGATGAAGTCCATTTTATGATTTGTTTCCTGCTATGGATCATGCTTTAGTGTCAATAAGGATTCTTGCCTATCCCAGAATACCAAAGACTTTTTCCTATTTTTAAAAGTTTGATAGTTTTCTATTTTCCACTTCAGTCAATGACCCATTTGAGTTGATTTTTGTTTAAGATGTAGGGATTAAATTGAAGCTTAATTTTATTTTTTAAAACTTTTTGGCTTGTAGATGTCTAATGAGCCCAGCACCATTTGTTTAAAAGGATGGCTTTCTACCATTGAATTGTTTCTGCACCCAAGTCAAAAATCAGTTGGGAATATTTTTGTGAATCTATTTCTTAGTTCTTTATCTGGTTCTACTGATCTATGTGTCTGCTTTTCCAAGAATATCAAATTATATTGATTAGTATAGGTACGATTAAGCTATATATCAGGTACAGTGATTTCTACCACTCTATTATTCTTTTCTCCTTTCCTGATATCTTTAATTAATGCATTTGCACCCTTTACACTTTTTATAATTATTGATATCTTAGAGTTACATTTGCAATTTTGCTTTTTGCTTTGCTTTTATTCTGGTGTTTTTGTTTGTTTGTTTGTTTCTGTTTTCTTTTTTTCCTATTGTTCTCTAGGTTAATTTAACATTCTATAGAATTCCATTGTCATTTTTCTATAGTATTTTTTTAAAATCTTATCTCTTTCTATAGTTGTTTTAGTGGTTGCTCTAGGTTTTATATTATATATACATAACATCACTCTTCACTGGTGTCATTTTACCAATTTGAATGAAATATATAAATTTTATCTCCCTTTGTATTTCTTAACCTTCCCCCATTTAAAATATAACTTTCCTAAATATTTTCTCTACATGCACTTAGATCCATATCAAACAACTTTATAACTTTTGCTTCAATTGTGTAAAATAATTTAGACAACTCAAGAGAAGGAAAGTCTATTTTTATTGGAGTATATTTATACTTACCAGATACTTTCTTCCTTCCTGATATTCTAAGATCTTTTCTTTTATCATTTTTTCTCTGTTCAGAGGACTTCCTTAGACATTTTGTTATGGTAGGTTTTCTGATGACAAATTCTTTTATTTTCCTATTTCTGAAAAATGTCTTGATTTTCCTTTTCCTGCTGAAGGATATTTTCACTGGACGTTGGATTCTGGGTTGACACTTCTTTCATTCAAGTAGTTGAAAAATGTGCATTTTTCTTCTAGCCACCATAATTTCTGCTGGGAAATCCAACGGTAGCTTGATGGGTGTTTTTCATATGTGTGGTTTTATTTATTTATTTTTTTTGCTGCTTTAATATTTTTTTCTTTGTTTTTTTGTTTTTAAGACTTTGATTCTGATATGTCTTGGTATGAATTTCTTCGGGGTTTTCCTCTTTGGGATTTTCTCAGCTTCTTGAATCTGGAGGTTTATGTGTTGTTTTTGGGTTTGTTAATTTTGGGGGGACAAATTCAGGAAATTTTCAGGCACTATTTCTTCAAATAATTTTTTATTCCTATCCTTTCCTTTTCTTCTAGAACCCCAAAGACACAAACGTTATATCCTTTTTTATATTCCCACAGTCCTTGAGGTTTTGCTCATTTTTTCTCAGTCTGTTTTCCTCTGTCATTTGGGTTGGGTAATTTCTATTGTCCTTAAAATTTACTAATTAATCTCTCTCCTCCATCTTACCGTTGAATCCATGCATTGTGGTTTTTTAAGCTAAGTCATTGTATTTTTTAGTTCCAAAATTTCAACTTGGTTCTTTTTGCATTTTCTATTTCTCACTGAGAGCTCTATGAAGAAATCTTTGGCACTTTGTTGGTTTCACATGTTTCATCTGTGTGCATAATTGCTCATTAAAGCCTTTTTATGATAGCTGCTTTACAGTATTTGTCAGGTCATTCTAACATCACTGTCATATGATTGTCTTCTTTCATTCAGTTTGAGGTCTTCCTGATATTTGGCATGATTTTTTAAATTAAAACCTGGATATTTTGGGTACTATGTTATGACAAATCAGATTTTATTGAAACCCTTCTTTTAAGCTTACTTTCTCTGAGTCCATTTTGACAGGGGTGGGGGCAAGAAGGCAGTGTGTTGTTACTGTTATGTAGTGGTTACTGTTATGTAGTGGTTACTATTATATAGTAGGTTCCCAACGACACACAACAGGTGGCTCTTCATTAGGTGGAGTTGGAAATTTCAGTTTTCTTTTCTATCTTTTCTTTTTTTGAATTTTTATCCAATTTCTTTCAACCATTTGAGAGTAAGTTGCAAAACATGACAACTTCAGTGTGTTAAAACCAATATTCTTTAAAATAACCATAGTACAATTATCCAAACTAGGAAATTAACATTGGTATATTATTTAATCTTGTAATTACCAACTGTCCTACTTGTTCTTTGTAGCATAAGAAAAAATCAATCTTGGATATTTTATGGGGAAGTATGGCCTCTCATGCTGGACCCTAAGATTTCCTGTATTATTTTATTGGGCAATAAATTCCCTGGTTCTCTTTCTCTTTTTTTGTTATTTTCTTCACCAAATTCACCCTGACTTTTGATCTTTGAAGGTACTTTATAGTCAATCAGCCTATAATCTCTTTACTTGTATCTAACCAGATCTCTACTTGTACCAGTATTTGTTAGGAAAGGAAAACAGTCATTCTAAGTAATACAGGAACAATATTTTTATATAGAATATTGAATTCTATGTAGGATATAGAATATATGAGATACTGAATTCTATACAGAATAGATAATCCTATCTTAATATAGGAATTAAGGATTAACTGAGATAGGAAAGATTAAGAAGGGTGGAACCAAAATATCAGAGAAACAGCTTGAAACTATAGTAAGTAGGTACAAAATTTTCATCAGGAAATTGCTGCAACTCTTGAGTCTCAGAAAATTCTTAATCAACTATCTTGGTTAATAACTTACTCTTGGCCACCCATCTGGCCACCTTTATCTCCCAAATCACTTCTGCCTACCAAGGTGTCATGTGAGTTTTTCTTATTGATAAATACTATTGTATATTCACATTAACAAAAGGGATTCCAGAAAATATAGTCAGATGACTTCTGGTTTATCTAAGTCTCCTGATGAGTGACTGGTGCCCTGTAATAAGAGAGGTAATGGATGGGAAAACATCTAACTGCCCCAGGCAATCTGTCTTTCTGGAAAATTACTCAAATAGAAATACATTGCTAAATTTTGCCACTGGACCCATGACAGAGATAATTGGTCCTCCCTTTCCCATCATAATATTGAAATTGTTTTTGTTATCCTCACTTTCCCCAACTGATTCACCTTGAAATATTATCTAAAAAAGATACCTATAGTATTATTTAATCTACATGCTTCATTTCTTTTAGGAATTGTTTTTTTCCCCTCATTCAAACCAACTGGTTTTAATTGGGACTACCATGACTTTCCATGACCTTGATTCCATTCTTGGTCATATTTTTTTGGTCCAAAAATGGCATGTTACTCAAGTTGGAATAATCAGTGTTTTGTTTCCTGGAAACAGTTTATTGGTCTGAGTATAGGTCCCTGATCAGATGAGATAATCAGAATTACTTCTAAATTTTTTTGAAATGTAATTGAGAGAAAGTGTTAGTTGTTGTCTTCTGGTGGGAACTTCAAGACATTTGGCAGCTCAGTTTCCTCTTCTTTGGAACACCCCATTTTCAATGAAAGGGAAGAACTGTGACACATAGAGAAAAAGAGCAAAAAAGAAAAAAACATAGAAAAAGAAAGGTGTGGTCATGTTCAATTCCCTGATTCTAGTTGTTACAAAGTCGAGCTTCATCTCTCCTCTTCTCATCACTTGCTTACTCAAATCTTGTTTAGTTTTTGGGAACCAATTACCTTCCACTCTCTTTTTTACTAAACTGGTTCAAACCAGGTCTCTGTTACTTGGACGCATGTTTTGTCAGAACACTGGACCAAGTGCAATCTAACTTACATTTTTAAAGCTTCCCAAACCACTTATTTTGAAGAGTGGTCATTTGTCCTACTCACAAATATTGACTCTACTTTTTCTGATGGAATCTTTCAATAATCAAAAGTTTATTATTTTTGGTTTGAGTGTTATTGTTCTATGTTGCGGACACTATATATATGGCTTTCCATATCTTGTTCAGTTTAAATTTCCTAACAACCAAACTGGTAAAGATTTTTGTTCATGTTTTAAATGTGAAAAAAACAATGGAAGCTTTAGATAATTTGAGTAATGTCTCATAGGTTATCCAAAGAGTAAGTGAGATCTTAATTTAGGGATTCAACTTTCATATAAAGTACTTTTGTGTGATTTGGAAAGAGGTACCCTGCTGTTGGGCACAGCTCTGAACCACGATGCACAGCTTGGTGAACTAAGTGTGAATTAGATTTCAGACTTCACTTGTCCTTACCTCATGTTTGCCCTTGTGCAGTGAAAAACCTTGGTAGCCATTACTTGGTACCTGACAGAGTTCATGTCTTAGAAAGAATTGGACTTTTGGCATTAAGTTTGTTACTTTATTTTTCTTTTTTCATTTGGCCATGCAGCATTTATTTTTCATTTCCACAAATGGCTTAATTTTATGATACAGCTAGAACAAATGAAGACTACATCAGCCAGAATAGACTAAGATGTGTTGTGTTAACAACCCCAAAATCTTAGCAATTTAGCATTCTACTAGGTAAAAACAAATTTTACCTAGTGCTCAAATTCTACTGAAAGTCCAGGTGTTTCCCCAGGGCATCTGTCCACGATGTGCTAACTCGATATCTTAGGCTGCTTAGATCTTATGCTACTTCCATATGGATACATACTTCTATAATTCTTATGGCAAAGGAAAAGCCAAGCTACAGTTTCAAGCATCTGCAAGTAAATTACTTCCACATGGAAACTGCACTTGTCACTTCAACTCATATTTCACGGTCAAATCAAATCACATGGCTATGCTCAAGTTCAAGAGGAAGATTAGTGCAGTCTTCTGTGTACTCAGAAGTAAAGGATAGCTAGATATCAGTGAAAGATAGTGATGGTTACATGTGAACTTACAGTTGGAGTTAATGATGATTCAGGCAGCTAAGTATAATGCCCATAGTCTTGGATCAGAACACTGCTAGTCAGTACTAAGGAAAACATTCTCTTGCTCTCTATCTCTCTGCTTTGCCATTACTTTGATCACTAGGCTTGGGAAAGTCAAACATAAATAATGCTATTTCTTCCTATTTTGCCTGACATTGTAGATGACTTACTTCTGTACAACACCTCTTCTGAGTTAGAGAATCTAGTGTTGAAGTTAATGATAGAGTATTATTTATGCAGCCTGTCACAAAGGGTTGTTGTAAACCTCACACAAAATAATGTTTACAAAAGCTGGGTACACTTTAATATCTTAAGTTGTTATCATTTTTTCTTTGGATTTCTACCAGAAGCATCTCTGATGATTTTTCAGAGGAAAGGTGAGTGGATGAGTCACTAGAGGGCATGAACCCCCATTTTCAAACAGTCTAAAGGCCTTCTTGCCAACTGACTCCCATGAGAACCTATTTATTCAGTAAAAGACCCCGTTTAGTGTGGCAGGGTAGAATGGGCTTGGGGTATCAAGTGAGGGTGATCAGAACAAGTCAGTGATAAGGATGTGGCTCAGATGGAAAAATAAAGCATCCTATACTATAAATGTGAGCTTGCTGAGATCTGCTATGTGATTCTCTCTAATAACGGAGTTGAGAGGTGTTAATGAGCATGACACAGGGCACACAGCCATCAAGTGAATTAGTCATAGCTTGATTCTTTTATGTGCCTTGTCTAATGGCAAACATTACCCAGCAATCACAGCAGCAGCACTCTCAGATGGAGCAGAAGGTGTGGAAGGGAGTAATGAGGCTGCCTAAATACTGTTTTACAGAGCCCTGCACCAATTCACAACAGATAATAGAACTCAAAGCCAGACAGATAATAGAAGCGACAGCCATTTATTGCTAAGAGACTGTCTGAATATTTGTGCATAAAGCAGCCCACTCCAAGTTCTTTAATCACATTTCCTGAGAAAAAGTGGCAAAGAGGAAAGCCACGTGGCAGGCTACTTCCATTAGTGTGTTCTAAATGAGTATAAAGAAGAGGAATTAGTAGATATGAAGAAAAGAATACTGACAGAGACTGCAGATCAGAAACAGAACCTGGCTCTTTGACTCCAGTAAATTGGGACATGTTCGCCTTGTGGGTAGGGCAAGGTATTGGAAAAAATAATCTTATCCTAGAGTTATTTGATATTCAGGATTGTTAAAAGAATCTTAGTTTACAATTCTTTGATTCTTGTAAGATAGGATGGCTCACCCAGACCTCATTTTTACTTCATGCCTAGACTTTAGAACTTTTTCTGTATTATGGATAGTGAACAGGGACAGAAGTATTTGGTAAAGGCCTAGGGAATGGAATACATAATTTTCCATAAGTTTTTGAAGCACAGACATCTCTTACCTTATTTCTTATCTTTCGCCAAAAGGATCCCAAATGGAAGCTTATATAGTGCTTCCTAACATAAAGTAAAATTCAGGAACTTTGTTTTTCATATCTTTTCCCAATTAATCTGGCAATCATATTTTCTCTTCTGGTGCAATATTTTAAGAGGGACATTAACCAGATGAAGTGCATCCAAAAGAAGATACCCAACTTGTCACTGGAATGTAAAACTGTATCATTTAAAAATGGTTGGAGGATGTGGAGAAGGATTCTGCATGGGGAGGATTGTGAGTAGATATCTTGACACCAGTATTCAAATAGCTGATTACTTTCCTGTGAAAGAAGAATTCTGTAGGACTTTAGGGAGTAGAGAAGGATGAATAAGCAAAGTTAGAGTACACTGACCTTAACCTGATTATAAGGAATGATTTGGCAGTGATTAGCGCTGTCTAGGAATTGAGTGGACTGTCTGGAAGGAATAGCAAGCTCCTGTCAGTGAAGACGTTTAAGCAGGAGCCAAGTAACCACTTGTGAGGAATATTATAGAGAAAAATTAAACTGGAGAATTGTCCCAATTGATGTAAAGTCCACTTCAACCCAGAGGGACTGTGGTATTCCTTTTATTAGGCTCCTCAGGGGAGTCCTTGATGCATGTAACCAGGAGCCCAGGAGATGAGAAAGGATGGAAAAATGGAAACTTTAAGGCTATGCCTAAAATAGTTTTTCTTCTCTTCTGAAGTCAGAAAGACTTCTGTGTTTACATTGTTATGATTTTAAAAGCAAGGTTTATTTTTGAAATAAATAGTAATTATGCTTGTTTTTCTTTTAGTACAATTCTTTGTTTTTCCCAAAGTTAATAATTGCCTTATTTATTAATTTCCTTCACTTTCAAGTACACATAGATAATTGATCTTCATATGCTCTAACAGTTTTATAAAATATTCTGCAATATTATTTTATACCCAAATGTATTAGGTGATTTATCAAGTCCACATGTAACAATTTAGTACCCAACACTGTTAGCTGCATATCCAAAATCCATTCTCCCTTTCTCTCTCTCTCTCTTCTTTAAAGATTTTATTTATTTATTTGGGAGAAAGAGTGGAGAAGCAGGCTCCTCACTGAACAGGGAGCCTGATGTGGGGCTCGATCCCAGGACCCTGGGAGCATGACCTGAGCCAAAGGCAGATGCTTAACCAGCTGAGCCACCCAGATGCCCCTCTCCTTTTCTCTTTAATGGAAGCCTAATAATTGTTTAGTGCAGCAGTATGTAGAACTTAAAAAAATTATTTACTAATCTCTCTTACAGGAAATATCATCCATAAGATACTCATAAGATCCATAATATACTTCTCTTTTTCTTTATTCTCCTTCTCCCCTCTATCTTTCTTTCTTTCTTCTTGAATATGCTGATTTTATGCAAAGAATGGGGCAGGTTTTATATTACATGAGGCAACCATGAGAATAAAATATATAAGGAGCAAAGACTAGAGACTTGGCTGTTAATGGCATTACAAAACTCAGTCCAGGACTTTTTATCTTCAGATATCTGGTTAAATGTGGGGGAAAAGAATTACGTAATTCAATCACTTTGATCAGGTCTCTAAGATATTTAGCTAGATATAACCCTAACTGATACCAATGGCATTTTGAATCAGTGAGTTTCTCAGTAAATAATGTTGGGACAAGTACCTAGTTATTTGGGGAAAAAATGAAGTAGAGTCTTCGCTTTTAAAAGATAATTTTATTTTTAATTTGTTATCTAATTATTTGAAAGAGAGAGAGAATGAGTGCATGGGGGTGGGGCAGAGAGAAATAATCTTCAGACACCCTAGTGAACACAGAGCCTGTTGAGGGGCTAGATTCCAGGACCCTGAGATCATGACCAGAACGAAAATCAAGAGTCAGACACTTAACTGACAGAGCCACCCAGGCGCCCTTTTACTTCCCTATCATACCAAAATTAGTCTTGGATGGAATAGCAGTATAAACTGAAATAAATAATGACTAAGCTTAATCATACAAAATTTAAATTTTCTACATAGATGCTCAAATAAGACAAATAATTAATTAGCAGGAAAATTGTTGCTACACTAAACTATAAGGGTAAACTCCTTTCTATATAAAAAGCACTATAATAAAAACAAAATTTCAGTAATTGAAAGGTTGGCAAAGGAAACAGACAATTCTAAGAAAAAAGAAAGATATTTGAGAAAAGTCTCTCACAATACAGACTGAATAAATAAATAAAATAACAAATAAAAAGGAATTTGAAAAAAGAGACATATGGAAGAAACCAATTAAAATATTATAAATAATTTCCTCAGAGAGATAAGAGAAAATAGAACACCTTGGAAATAACAAAAAGATGTCTCATACATTTAAAGAAAAAAACAAATAGAAATACCAGAGAACAAAACAAAGCTTTTGAGAAATTTAAAAAATAGGGTAATAAAAAATAAAAATAAAAAACATGGTAATAAAAATGACTGAAAAAGAGTTGGGATATAAAGTTAAAGAACTAACCCAGTAATTAGAATGAAAATACAAAAGATGTTCAATAGAAAAATACAAAATTGAAAAACTAAACCATAAACTCCAACCTTCACCTAATAGAAGCTAGTAGAAAGAAAGACCAGAGTGAACAGTAGAGAAGGAACTGTCTAAGTCACAATTTTGTTAAACCTCTCAGTCCAAAAGATGTGACACTTCAGATTGAAAGTGTACATGGGTTGCCTGTCATTAGAGATGAAACTGTCCTATACAAGGGATCAGAAATCAAAATGGCATATACATCTATTCCTACTTCTTATTTCATTATATTTTTACTCTGGAAAAGGTGTTGAAATTAATCAAATACATTTTCTAGTGAATTGATTCTTAAACTATGAGGAGGAGGTCTTGTTGATATCTCTTAGCTATGGGCAATGTGACCACAAGAGTGACTTAGTGGGAAAGGACTGATGAATTGGCATAAATTCTATCTTCATTGCTGGAAAAACAAAGGAACTGAGCTCCATCAGTGCCAGTATGGTGTACTTTTTCAATCACATCATTTTTGTTTTCCTCACTCTCTCCATTCAGTTTTTTCCCCCTGTGCAAAATATTGTCAGAGTTGGCACAGGTATAAGAACCTCTAGGCTAAGAAACATCAATTCTGTTCCCATATATGCCACTTTCCCCTGAAGCTATCTCACTGTAATCACATGGCCCGCATCATATGATTTCCTTTAAACATTCTTAATTTCTGTATAGTGCAGAACATTGAACCTGGGATTTTAAAATATATCAAACTCTGAGGAAAGCTGTAGGGGAATAAATTCAAAGATAAGAAAAATACGAAGTTTTGTTTATAGAGTGCAAAGCTCTGATGTTTTAGAGTGACTGATTATCCTAGTTTGCCAGGGCCTGAAGAGGTTTCCAGGACATGGGAATTTCAGTTTTAAAAGTGGGATAGCACCAAGTAAATTAGGATGAATTGGTCACCCTAGATCTTACCTAACTAGCTCACTAAGATAAACAACCTTCAGCCTCAATGAACCAGCACAACAGCTCAGGTTCCTGAAAAGAGTCCTTACCTCTCTAGCTCCTGGGAATATCTCCAGGGAAGGCATGTTTGAACATTATAATCCAGTATCTCTGATGCATCTCGATGCCTATATCACCAACTACAAATAGAGAGACTTCCTCCTTTGCTGTTCATTTGTGATCTTCCTTATGCTACACCCCTCTCTCCCATCCCATTCCATCCCACTCTTTCAACCCTTGATTTCTGGACTAAGGTCTATGATTCTTCTTCTTCCCCAATTTTTCTTTACCCTAGAGATAGACCCTTCCTCTACATACCAGGATTTAAATTTATTCTTAGGGGCTGTCATATAGCATAAAAATATATTTGGTCTTTGTCTTGGTTCCTGCACAGAGCGCCTAAAAGCTTGGAATTTCTCGAGTGATAGGAGTATATTTTGTTATTCACAACAAGCTCCTTTGGAGCACAGCTGAGTTTATGCAAATGAAGTGACTTAGGGTGGGGACCCAAGATGCACTAAGGATGAAGCTGGTCAAGAGAAAGACCTAGTGAATAGAGGAACAGAACTCTCAGCCCCATTCAGGAACCTCCAGGAAGGTGTGGGGCAGGGCTAGAGATACAGCTCTATAAAAATGTTCCAATAATAAACTTCAGAGGTAGAAGCCCTCTGTAGAAGGCTAGCAAGGTTGGCATGAACACATCAAGGTGTTGAGAGTAGTGTGCCTAGGAAGGCCATGGAGCTTTGCTTACCTGTCTTTCCCCACCATCCCCCCATGCCCACTCAGTACTTTGTCCTGTGTATCTCTTCTATCTGGCTGTTCCTAAGTCATAGCCTTCATAATGAACTGGTAATAATAAGTAAAGCATTTTCCTGAGTTCTGTAAGTTGTTCTAGCAAATTATCAAATGTTGTGGGGAATGGAGAGAGTGGGCTAGGAGAATCCTCAAACTTGTAGCCAAGTCAGACAGAAGTATGGATAATTGGAGGACCTGATATTTATGGCTGGCATCTGAAGTGGTGACCGTCTTATAAGACTGAACATTTAAACCTGTAGAGTCTGATACTAAATCTGGTAAGTTAGTTTAAGAATTGAACTGAGTTGTAGATCATCCAATTGGTATCATAACTGGTTAGCATGTGAAAAACAAAACCAAACCATAAATTTGGTGCCAGAAGTGTTATGAGTAAGAACAGTTCAGGGCAAATTTAAAAATTCATATTCATTCACCCATTCACTCACTTGTCCAATTAAAGATGTATAGAGTTTTTACCACATGCTGGGCACTATCTTAGGTGCTGGGGGTTTAGTGGTTAAAAACAACAACAACAACAACAACAACAATCTTAGTTTTGCTGTTATGGGATTTATGTTCTTATGGAAGTAAAAAATTAACAAATAAACCTGTAAGAATAAGAGTAACCTAGTTTGGGTGTGAATAAAATCACATAGTGTGATAGGATGAACAGTAATGGGGTATATTTTAAACTGGGTTTGTGAGGAGGTGGAATGTGAGCTGTAGCTGGAAACATGAGAAGGAGCCAATAGGGAGAAGATGCAGGGAAAGAAGAGTGACCATAGAGACTTCCAGCTGGCTTGTTTGAAAAGCATCTAGAGGAGCATGGCTGGAGCATAGGAAACAAAAGTGTTATTATTATTATGTGGTATTGGAAAGAAGGAACCAGAGCATGCTAGGGCTTGGAAGGCCATGGGAAAGAATTTGGGTGAAGACACTACAGTTGACACTTACAACACAGGTGTGAACTACATGGTCCACTTATATGCAGATTTTTTATAGGACACTACTGTAAATGCATTTTCTCTTCTTTATGATTTTCTTAACAACATTGTCTTTTCTCTAGATACTTTATTATATTATAATGATATGGTATACAACACATATACAGCATGTGTGTTAATTGACTTTATGTTATTAGTAAGGTTGGTGGTCAATAGCAGGCTCTTAGTAGTTAAGTTTTGGGGGAGCGAAAATCATACAGAACTTTTTGACTACTGGGGAGTCAGTGCCTCTAACCCCCTTGTTGTTCGAGGGTCAACTCTAGATGATTTTTAGTAAGAGAGTGATGTAGTCTGAATCATATTGAAGGTATATATCTTTTAGACTGCTGTGTGGGTAAGATCATAGGAGTTGAGAGTAGGGGTAGTGAGACCAAATTAGGGAGGTATTGAGATTGTTCAAATAAATGTAAAGCTGGCTGGTTCTAGGATGGGAGGGAGGAAGGTGGTCGCATTTAAGACCCATTTTGGATTTAGGGATTATAGAATTTGCTATTGGATGGGGTCAGTGGGGGTGTGGAAAAAAGAATTAAAGATGTGTCCTGCACTTTTGGTGTGAGCAGCAAGTGGCTGTTGGTGTCTGAACATAATTCATTGATTATACAATTCATGGCATCATGTAGCCTGCAAGAGCTACAGAAAAAGTCATGCATTGCTGAAGTGAGCAGAGCATTTCCAAATGGTATTAAATATTCCTCCACCACAATTGGGCACGTGCGTAGTGGTTAGGGGCAGTAGCTATGGGGCCACATGGCTAGATTGTATTATTCCATCGTGCCACTGACCATGGATATAGGCTAAGTTAACTTCTTTGCCTCAGTTTTCTTATGGAGGATAATAAGGGATACATAGCTCACATAATTTTGTAAGGATTAAATAAGCTAACACATTCAAAACACTTACAAAAATATCTGGCAAGAAATGATAGTGATTCTATTTATTAAATACTTTTAACAGCTGCATGATTTTCCATTATGTGATGTATTATAGTTTACATAATTGATCTTTCCTTCTGTCAGACATTTGGATTCTAATAGTCTCTATTAGCTATGGTTCCATACTGGACAATTTTCATGTACAGAAACATTTTTCCACTCTCATGACTCTTTATTTAGGAGAAATTTCTACTGTTGAATTTGCTGGCTCAAATCATGTGGGAGATTTAAGATGCAGAATTTAAGGCTTTAGCTACTTATTGCCAAAAGTTGTACCAATTTAGGCTCCCACTGGCCATGTATTTTTTTCATACTCTAACCAAACTTTGATATCATCATTAAAAAAAAAGGAAACACACTTACCAGATTGATGGAAGAAAATAACATGTCCCTACTAATTAAGCAATTGAATGGACTTAAAGCTTAATGGAAGAAAGTAACAGGTCCCTACTAATTAAGCAATTATTGAATGGACTTAAAGCTTAATATTGGAGTATTTGGCATTTTTATTTCAATTTGTAATAGCTGTTTACCTGCTACATATGCTTCAACCGAGGTTAGTCAGTTGGTTATTGAATTCAGTGTGTACATCTTTTAAATCTTCTGTTCCCATACTGATATCCTATAAATATCAACCATGTTCTTAAATGTTAATTAAACTGAAAAATGTTTTTAGCATATGATAGAAGTTTAATATATAGGTTTTTGTTTTTCAAAATAGTTATTTTGCTTGATATAATTTACTTAACTATTGAATCTCTTATTCTCCAATTTAAAATATTTTCCCTAAAAATTATTGAGATATACTTACAGAAATTCATATCTAAATGTACACATGAGTAAATTTTCTAAAAAATGGAAAGCACATGCCCCATTTTAATGTAAAAAATTATTGTCATACATGTTCAGCTCTGTTTTTGAGCTTTTCCCTCTATTCTATTTACCCCTCTCTGTGGTTCTATACCACTATTTAAAGAATTGTAGTTCTTAAATCCATTTAATATCTAGGTTTGTAAGTCTCCCAGTGTAGTCTAATTTTAAAAAGACATTCAAATTTGGAGTGGAATGTTGTTAAATTTCAAGATGAATTTTGGAGAATGTTAGCAACATAATACATCAAATTTCCCCAATCAAGAACATACATTCATTTATTCAGGTGTTCCTCAGGTTCAGTAACTTTTGAGTTGCAATATATACGATAGAAAGACTAACAACAAAACCAAAACAAAAACAGAACAAAGAAACCAAAAGAAAGGATAGGGGAATGAGAAGGATAAGAAGAACTTTTTTCCTTCTGAGAAAAATTTTTTATCTTTTTAATTGTTATTATGTATTTATTTTTAATGTTAATTTTAATGATTATTAATTCAATTTAATTTAATTATTAATTTATTCCAGTATAGTTAACATACAGTATTATATTAATTTCAGGTGTACCATATAGTGATTCAACAATTCTAGACATTACTCAGAGCTCATCATGAAAAGTGCACTCTTTAATCTTCTTCCCCTATTTCACCCAATCACCCACACTCTTCCCTTCAGGTAGCCAGGAGGGTTATTTTGGTTTTGTTTGTTTGTTTGTTTAATAGTTTGTTTTTTGGTTTGTGTCTTTTTTCTTTTTTTTTTAAATTACTCTTTATTTGTTGCATATCTATTACTGGTTTCTGATTTGTAGTTACCATTAAGTTTGTATATAACATCTTCTGCACATACCAATCTATATTAAGTTGATGGTTGCTTAAGCTTGAGCCCATTCTTTACTCCCCAACCTTCCCACAGACATTTTAGATATATGGTGTCATACTTAAATCTTTTTACCTTGTGAATTCCCTGACTGATTTTTTTTTTTTAAAGATTTTATTTATTTATTCAGGCAGAGAGAGAGGAGGAAGCAGGCTCCCTGATGAGCAGAGAGCCTGATGTGGGGCTCAATCCCAGGACCCTGGGATCACGACCTGAGCCGAAGGCAGAGGCTTTAACCCACTGAGCCACCCAGGCGCCCTGATTTTTATACATATACTTAATTTTACTGCTTTTGTGCTTCCTACTTTTCTTACTCTTGCTTATAGTATTTCCTTCCACTCAAAGAGTCTCCTCTAACATTTCTTGTAGGGCTGGTTTAGTGGTGATGAATTCCTTTAACTTTTGTTTGCCTGGGAAACTTGTTATATCTCCTTCTATTCTGAACTATAACTTTGCTGGGTAGAGTATTCTTGGTTGCAAGTTCTTTCCTTTCTGCATTTTGTATATGTCATTCTACTCTCTTCTAGCATACAAAATTTCTGCTGAAAAATCAGCTGATAACCTTATGGGAGTTTCCCTTGTACATAACAGTTTTCTTTTCTCTTGCTGCTTTTCTTTTTCTTCTTTTTATTTTTTTAATCTATTTTTTATTTTTATTGTGCTCAGTTAGCCACTGTATAGTACATCATTAGTTTTTTAAATTTAATTTAATTTCTTTTCAGTGTAACAGTATTCATTGTTTATGTACCACACCCAGTGCTCCATGCAATATGTGCCCTCCATAATACCCACCACCAGGCTCACCAAACCCTCAGTTTGTTTCTCAGAGTTCACAGTCTTTCATGGTTTGTCTCCCCCTCCAATTTCCCCCAACTCCCTTCTTCTCTCCATTTCCCAGTGTCCTCTGTGTTATTCCTTATGTTCCACAAGTAAGCGAATCCGTATGATAATTGACTCTCTCAGCTTGATTTATTTCACTCAGCATAATTTCTTCTAATCCTGTCCATGTTGATACAAAAGTTGGGTATTCATCCTTTCTGATGGAGGTATAATACTCCATTGTATATATGGACCATATCTTCTTCTTTTTTTTTTTTTAAGATTTTATTTATTTATTTGACAGAGAGATCACAAGCAGGCAGATAGAGAGAGGGAAGCAGGCTCCCTGCTGAGCAGAAAGCCCAATGTGGGACTTGATGCCAGGACCCTGAGATCATGACCTGAGCCAAAGGCTCAGGCTTAACCCACTGAGCCACCCAGGCACCCCTGGACTATATCTTCTTTATCCATTCGTCTGTTAAAGGTCATGTTGGCTCTTTCCACAGTTTGGTGACTGTGGCCATTGCTGCTATGAACATTGGGGTACAGATAGCCCTTCTTTCACTACATCTGTATCTTTGGGGTAAATACCCAGTGATGAAATTACAGGGTCATAGGGTACCTCTATTTTTAATTTCTTAAGGAACCTCCACACTGTTTTCCAAAGTGGCTGCACCAACTTGCATTCCCACCATCAGTGTAAGAGCATTCCCCTTTCTCCACATCCTCTCCAACACATGTTGTTTGCTATCTTATTGATTTTGGCCATTCTAACTGGTATAAGGTGGTATCTCAGTGTGGTTTTGATTTGAATCTTCCTGATGGCTAATGATGAACATTTTTTCATGTGTCTGTTAGCCATTTGTACATATTTGTTGGAGAATTGTGTGTTCATGTCTTCTGCCCATTTTTTGATGTGATTATCTGTTTTGTGTGTGTTAAGTTTGAGGAGTTCTTTATAGATCTTGGATATTAGCCCTTTGTCTGTTGTGTCATTTGTGAATATCTTCTCCCATTCTGTGGGCTGCCTCTTTGTTTTGTTGACAATTTTTTCTGTGCAGAAGCATTTTATCTTTTTAAGAAAATTTTTATTAACATATAATGTATTATTAGCTCCAGGGGTACAGGTCTGTGAATCGCCAGGTTTACACATTTCACAGCACTCACCATAGCACACACCCTCCCCAATGTCCATAACCCAATCACGTCTCCCTCCCCCCCCACCAGCAACCCTCTGTTTTCTGAGACTAAGAGTCTCTTATGATTTGTCTCCCTCCTGATCCCATCTTGTTTCATTTTTCCTTCCCTACTCCCCAAAACCCCCATGCTGCCTCTCAAATTCTTCATATCAGGGAGATCATATTATAATTGTCTTTCTCTGATTGAATTATTTTGCTGAGCATAATACCCTCTAGTTCCATCCACGTCATTGCAAATGGCAAGATTTCATTTCTTTTGATGGCTGCATAGTATTCCATTGTCTATGTGTGTATATATATATATATATATATATATATATATATATATGAAACATCTTCTTTATCCATTCATCTGTTGATGGACATCTAGGTTCTTTCCATAGTTTGGCTATTGTGAACATTGTTGCTATAAGCATTTGGGTGCACATGCCCCTTTGGATCACTACATTTGTACCTTTAGGGTAAATGCCCAGTGTGATTGCTGGGTCATAGAGTAGCTCTATTTTCAACTTTTTGAGGAACCTCCATGTTGTTTTCCAGAATGGTTACACCAGCTCACATCCCCACCAACAGTGTAGGAGGGTTCCCCTTTCTCTGCATCCTCATTAGCATCTGTCATTTCCTGACCTGTTAATTTTAGCCACTCTGACGGTGTGAAGTGGTATCTCATTGTGGTTTTGATTTGTATTTCCCTGATGCCCAGTGATGTGGAGCACTTTTTCATGTGTCTGTTGGCCATCTGGATGTCTTCTTTGCAGAAGTGTCTGTTCATGTCCTCTGCCCATTTCTTGATTGGATTATTTGTTCTTTGGGTGTTGAGTTTGATAAGGTCTTTATAGATTTTGGATATAGTCCTTTATCTGATATGTCATTTGCAAATATCTTCTCCCATTCTGTCAGTTGTCTTCTGGTTTTGTTAACTATTTCCTTTGCTGTGCAAAAGCTTTTGATCTTGATGAAGTCCCAATAGTTCATTTTTGCCCTTGCTTCCCTTGCATTTGGCAATGTTCCTAGGAAGAAGTTGCTGCGGCTGAGCTCAAAGAGGTTGCTTCCTGTGTTCTCCTCAAGGATTTTGATGGATTCCTTTCTCACATTGAGATCCTTCATCCATTTTGAGTCTATTTTGTGTGTGGTGTAAGGAAATGGTCCAATTTCATTTTTTCTGTATGTGGCTGTCCAATTTTCCCAACATCATTTGTTGAAGAGGCTGTCTTTTTTCCATTGGATATTCTTTCCTGCTTTGGCAAAGATTAGTTGAGGATCTATTTCTGGGCTCTCTATTCTGTTCCATTGATCTATGTGTCTGTTTTTGTGCCAGTACCATACTGTCTTGATGATGACAGCTTTGTAATAGAGCTTGAAGTCTGGAATCGTCATTCCACCAACTTTGGCTTTCTTTTTCAACATTCCTCTGGCTATTCGAGGTCTTTTCTGGTTCCATGTAGATTTTAGGATTATTTGTTCCATTTCTTTGGGAAAAAAATAGATGGTATTTTGATAGGGATTGCATTAAATGTGTAGATTGCTTTCGGTAGCGTAGACATTTTCACAATATTTATTCTTCCAATCCATAAGCATGAAACATTTTTCCATTTCTTTCTGTTTTCCTCAACTTCTTTCATTAGTACTTTATAGTTTTCTGAGTACAGATTCTTTGCCTCTTTGGTTAAGTTTATTCCTAGGTATCTTATGGTTTTGGGTACAATTGTAAATGGGATTGACTCCTTAATTTCTCTTTCTTCTGTCTTGTTGTTGATGTATGGAAATGCAACTGATTTCTGTGCATTGATTTTATATCCTGACACTTTACTGAATTCCTGTATAAGTTCTAGCAGATTTGGAGTGGAGTCTTTTGGGTTTTCCACATAAAGTATCTTATCATCTGCAAAAAGTGAGAGTTTGACTTCTTCTTTGCTGATTTGGATGCCTTTAATTTCTTTTTGTTTTCTGACTGCTGAGGCTAGGACTTCTAGTACCATGTTAAATAACAGTGGTGATAATGGACATCCCTGCTGTGTTCCTGACCTTAGCAGAAAAGCTCTCACTTTTTCTCCATTGAGAATGATATTGGCTGTGGGTTTTTCATAGATGGCTTTGATGATATTGAGGTATATACCTCTATCCCTACGCTTTGAGGAGTTTTGATCAAGAAAGGATGCTGTACTTTGTCAAATGCCTTTTCAGCATCTATTGAGAGTATCATATTGTTCCTATTCTCTCTCTCTTTTTAAAATATATATATATATATATTTTTTATTTTTATTAGAGAGAGAGAGAGAGAGCTCAGGCAGACAGAGTGGTAGGCAGAGGCAGAGGTAGAAGCAGGCTCCCTGCTGAGCAAGGATCCCAATGTGGGACTTGATCCCAGGACGCTGGGATCATGACCTGAGCTGAAGGCAACCGCTTAACCAACTAAGCCAACAAGGCATCCCTTATTCTCTCTTTTATTAATGTGTTGTATCACAGTGCTTGATTTGCGGATGTTGAACCAACCTTGTGGTTCTGGAGTAAATCCAACTTGATTGTGGTGAATAATCCTTTTAATGTACCGTTGGATCCTATTGGCTAATATTTTGGTGAGAATTTTCGCATCTGTGTTCATCAAGGATATTGGTCTGTAATTCTCTTTTTTGATGGTGTCTTTGGTTTTGCGATCTAGGTCATGCTGGCCTCATGAGTTTGGAAGTTTTCCTTCCATTTATATTTTTCGAACAGTTTCAGGAGAATAAGAATTAATTCTTCTTTAAATGTTTGGTAGAATTCCCCTGGGAAGCCATCTGACCCTGAGCTCTTGTTTGTTGGGAGATTTTTGATGACTGCTTCAATTTTCTTACTGGTTATAGGTCTGTTCAGGTTTTCTATTTCTTTCTGGTTCAGTTCTGGTAGTTTATACATCTCTAGGAACGCATCCATTTCTTCCAGATTGTCAAACTTGCTGGCGTATAGTTGCTCATAATATGTTCTTATAATTGTTTGTATTTCTTTGGTGTTGGTTGTGATCTCTCCTCTTTCATTCCTGATTTTATTTATTTGGGTCCTTTCTCTTTTGTTTTGGATAAGTCTGGCCAGGGGTTTAATCAATCTTATTAATTCTTTCAAAGAACCAACTCCTAGTTTTGTTGATTTGTTTTATTGTTTTTTTGGTTTCTATTTCATTGATTTCTGCTTTGATCTTTATTATTTCTCTTCTCCTGCTGAGTTTAGGCTTTCTTTGTTGTTCTTTCTCCAGCTCCTTTAGGTGTAGGGTTAGGTTGTGTATTTGAGAACTTTTTGTTTCTTGAGAAAGTCTTGTATCACTACATATAGCAATATTTCACTATATTTTCCTCTAAGGACTGCTTTTGCTGTGTCCCACAGATTTTGACAGTTGTGTTTTCATTATCATTTGTTTCCATGGATTTTTTCAATTCTTCTTTAATTTCCTGGTTGATCCATTCATTTTTAGTAGGATTCTCTTTAGCCTCCATGTATTTGGGTTCTTTCCAAATTTCCTCTTGTGATTGAGTTCTAGCTTCAGAGCATTGTGGTCTGAAAATATGCAGGGAATAATCCCAATCTTTTGCTACCAGTTGAGACCTGATTTACGACCCAGGTTGTGATCTATTCTGGAGAAGGTTCCATGTGCACTAGAGAAAAATGTGTATTCTGTTGCTTTGGGATGGAATGTTCTGAATATATCTGTAATGTCCATCTGGTCCAGTGTGTCATTTAAGGCCTTTATTTCGTTGTTGACCTTTTGCTTAGATGATCTGTCCATTTCAGTGAGGGGAGTGTTAAAGTCCCCTACTAATATTTTATTATTGTTGATGTGTTTCTTTGATTTTGTTATTAATTAGTTTATACAGTTGGCTGCTCTCATGTTAGGGTCATGGATATTTAAAATTGTTAGATCTTCTTGTTGGACAGACCCTTTGAGTATGGTATACTGATCTTCCTCATCTCTTATTATAGTCTTTGGCTTATAATCTAATTGATCTGATAAAGGATTGCCATCCCAGCTTTCTTTTGATGTCCTTTAGCATGGTAAGTTGTTTTCCACCCCCTCACTTTAAATCTGGAGGTGTCTTTGTGCCTAAAATGAGTTTATTGTAGACTGCATATTGATTTTTTTTAATCCATTCTGATACTGTGTCTTTTGATTAGGGCACTTAGCCCATTTACATTCAGTGTAACTATTGAGAGATATGAATTTAGTGCCATTGTATTGCCTGTAAGGTGACTGTTACTGTATATTGTCTCTGTTCCTTTCTGGTCTACTACTTTTAGGCTCTCTCTTTCCTTAGAGGACTCCTTTCAATATTTCCTGTAGAGCTGGTTTGGTGTTTACAAATTCTTTCAGTTTTTGTTTGTCCTGGAAGCTTTTTATCTCTCCTTCTATTTTCAGTGATAGCCTAGCTGGATATAATATTCTTGGCTGCATGTTTTTCTCATTTAGTGCTCTGAATATATCATGCCAGTTCTTTCTGGCCTGCCAGGTCTCTGTGGATAAGTCTGCTGCCAATCTAATATTTTTACCATTGTATGTTGCAGACTTCTTATTCTGGGCTGCTTTGAGGATTTTCTTTGTCACTAAGACTTGTAAGTTTTACTATTATATGACTGGGTCTGGACATATTCTTATTGGTTTTGAGGGGGTTCTCTGTGCCTCCTGGATTTTGATGCTAGTTCCCTTTGACATATTAGGGAAATTCCCTATAATAATTCTCTCCAATATACCTTCTGCCCCCCTCTCTCTTTCTTTTTCTTCTGGAATCCCAATTATCCTAATATTGTTTCATCTTATGGTATCACTTATCTCCCAAATTCTCCCCTCATGGTCCAGTAGTTGTTCATCTCTCTTTTACTCAGCTTCTTTATTCTCCATCATTCGGTCTTCTATATCACTAATTCTCTCTCTGCCTCATTTATCCTAGCAGTAAGAGTCTCCATTTTTGATTGCACCTCATTAATAGCTTTCTTGATATCAGCTTGGTTATATTTTAGTTCTTTTATTTCTCCAGAAAGGACTTTTATTTCCCCAGGCAGCATTTCTCTAACATCTTCCATGCCTTTTTTGAGCCCAGCTAGCACTTTGAGAATTGTCAATCTGAACTCCATATCTGACATTATCTGATATGACCTAATCCATATTGATTAGGTCCCTAGCCTTTGGTACTGCCTCTTGTTCTTTTTTTTTTGTGGTGAGTTTTTCTGCCTTGTCTTTTTATCCAGATAAGAATATATGAAGGAGAGAATAAAATACTAAAAGGGAGGCAAAGACCCCAGAAAAATGTGTGTTAACCAAATCAGAAGAAACACCAAGTCATGGGGAGAAGAAAGGGGGTATGAAGAAGTTCAAAAACTTTTTTAAAAATTAAAAAATATATACATATTAGACTGGTGAATAGAACAGAGCTGCCCACTTGATTTTGAGTGTATTTTGGTCTGTTAGAAGAGGCTGCCTCCCAAAATTTTAAAGAAAGAAAAACTTAAATATATATACAAAAATAAGGGTAAACATGATGAAGGGATGGAATATGCCTGTAAAGATGAAAATTTTAAAAAAATTCTAAAAAAAGGAGTTGGTACGATAAGTTGGTTGGGAAAAGAAAGAAGAAGAAAGTGGAGAGAATTTGCTAAGGCTGGAGACTAAAACAAAGCCCTGTGCTAGGTCTAGGGTATATTTTTATTTATTAGAAGAAGTTGTATCCCAAAATTTTTTAGAAAAAGAAACCATATATATATATATGATTTATATATATATATGCAATATACATATATATGGTTGTATATATATATACACACGCACAAAATAAAGTTAGATACAATGAGGGATAAAATGTGACTATAATAATATAGGTTCAGAAAGATTTTTTTAAGAAACGTATTAATATAAGCTAGTTAAAAAACATTAAAAGAAGAAAGAGTAAAAGTTTAAAAAATTAGAATAAGAAAAAATAAAATTAAAAAAATTTAATTAACTTTGCAAGACTAAAGAATCATGGGGAGAAAGCCATGAATTCCATGCTTTGCTTTCTCCTCCTCTGGAATTCCTCTCTTCTCCTTGATCAGTGAGCTTGGTCTTGGCTGGATGTTCTTGCTGATCTTCTGGGGGAGGGGCCAGTGTGATTCTCAAGTGTCTTTGTCCGAGATGGAATTGCTCTGCCCTTGCCAGGGGCTGGGCTATGTAATCTGCTTGGGTTCACTCTCAGGAGATTTTGTTCTGTAGAGCTCTGGAGGATGGGAATGAAAATGGATGCCTCCCAATCTCCAATCTCTGGCCCAGAGGAGCCAAGAGCTCAGGGACCCACTCCTCAGTGCGCCCTCAGAGAAAAATGCTCAGTTGCTCCCATCTCCCTGGTCTCTGGCCACACTCTGAGCTCACCTGACCTGTGACTGAGCATTTCTGTCTCTGGCACACAACACTGTTTTCAATCTCCATACTGAGCAGATTCCTGCCTCCAGAGAAGGAAGGTGAGTCTCCCAGATCTACTGCTTGTGAGGTACCTGCTCAAAGAGCAGTGGTCTGATTGTGCCATGGATCACAGTTTAAGTTATACTGAGCTGAGAGCTCACTCCTCGGCCTCATCTCTGTAGTCGGCTTCCCTGCTCTAATATCTGCAAACTCTCCTAAACTCAGATGCCCCCAGTCCTTCTGTGACCCCACGGGACCTGAGACCACACTGTCCCTGTGAGGGCTCTATCCCAGCTTAACCTCTGGTGTGATGTCCTTCAGTGGAGTAGACTTTTAAAAGTTCTGATTTTGTGCTCTGTTGCTCCGCTGCTTCCTAGGAGCTGGCCCCTCCCCCTGCAGTCTATTTTCCCATCGCTTTGGATTCACTTCTTCATACCTCCTACCTTTCAGAAAGTGGTCAATTTTCTGTTTCTAGAATTGCTGCTTTTCTTCTCTTTGATCTCCTGTTAGATTTGTAGGTGTTCAGAATGGTTTGATAACTATCTAACTAAACTCCTGCGACCTGATGTCATTTCAGCCTGCTACTCCTCTGCCATTTTGACTCCTCCTCTGAAGCTTTTGATCTGGATGAAGTCCAGATCAGTTACTTTTGTTTCCTTTGTCTTTGGGGATATTCTTGAAAGAAGTTGCTGTGGCCAACATTGAAGAGGTTACTGCCTATGTTCTCCTCTAGGATTTTGCTAGATTCCTGTCTCATGTTGAGGTCTTTTATTTCAAGTTTATCTTTGTGCATGGTGAAGAGAATGGCCAGGTTTCACTCTTCTAAACATAGCTGTCCAATTTTCCCAGCATCATTTATTGAAGAGACTTCACCCCCAAACTACTAGAACTCATATGGCAATTCGGTAATGTGGCAGGATACAAAATCAAGTACAGAAATCAGTTGCTTTCTTATATACTAACAATGAAAATATAGAAAGGGAAATTAGAGAATCAATTCCATTTACTGTAGCACCAAGAACCATAAGATACCTGGGAATAAACCTAACCAAAGAGTTAAAGGATCTGTACTCAAGGAACTACAATACACTCATGAAAGAAATTGAAGAAGACACAAAAAGATGGAAGAGCATTCCATGCTCATGGATCAGAAGAATAAACATTGTTACAATGTCTATACTGCCTAGAGCACTCTATACTTTCAATGCCATCCCAATCAAAATTCCACCGGAATTTTTCAAAGAGCTGGAAGAAACAATCCTAAAATTTGCATGGAACCAGAAGAGACCCCGAATTGCTAAGGAAATGTTGAAAAAGATAAACAAAACTAGGGGCATCATGTTGCCTGATTTCAAGCTTTACTACAAAGCTGTGATCGCCAAGACAGCATGGTACTGGCACAAAAACATAGACCAGTGGAACAGAGTAGAGAGCCCAGATATGGACTTTTAACTCTATGGTAAAATAATCTTCAGCAAAGCAGAAAAAAATATACAGCGGAAAAAAGACATCATTAGTTTTTGATGTAATGTTCAATGATTTGTTAGTTATGTATAACACCCAGAGTTCATCACAATAAGTAACCTCTCTTGCTACTTTTAATATTCTTTCTTCATCACTACTTTCTGCCATTTTAATTACTATGTGTCTTGATGTGAACCTCCTTAGGTTGATTTTCTTGGGGACTCTCTGTGCGTCTTGGATCTGAATTTCTCTTCCCCAGATTTGGGAAGTTTTCAGCTATTATTTCTTCAAAAAATATTCTGCCCCCTTTTCTCTCTCTTTTTCTTTGGGGATCCATATAATATGAATGTTATTATGCTTAATGGTGTCACTGAGTTCCCTAAGTATACTTTCATTTTTTAATTACTATTATTCTCTCTCCTACTTAGCTTGATTGTTTTCCATTACTCTATCTTCTAGGTCACTGATCCATTCTTCTGCTCCCTATAGTCTACTCTTCATTCCATCTAGTGAATTTTAAATTTTAGTTCTTGAGTTTTTCTTCTCTGGTAGGTTCTTTTTATGTTCCCCATCTCTTTGTTAAGGGTCTCAGTGAGGTCCTCCACTCCTTTCTCAAGTCCAGTGACTATCTTTATGACCATTATTTTAATTCTTTATTAGGCATATCACTTATCTCTGTTTCATTTAGCTCTGTTGGTGTGGTTTTATTCTCGCCTTTCATTTATCCCATATATTCCTCTGACTCCTCATTTTGTCTAACTCTCAGTGTCTGTTTCTATGTGTTAGGAAAGTCAGCTATGTCTCCTTCTCTTGAAAGTAATGACCTTATGAAGAAGAGGTCTTATAATGCCCTGCAGGGCAGTGTCCCCTATTCACCAGAACCTGGTTCTTCAGGGGGTTTCCAATGATGTGTTGCATACACCCTGATGTATGGCTGAGCCACTTTTGCCTTCAGTCCAATAGTCTGCAGTGGCTCTCTTTGCCTGTTGTGGGTAGGATTTGGTCCCTGTGTTGTGAATGTAAGTCTGGGCTTGAGTTGAGTCAGACCAGGCATTTTCCAGAGATGTGGTAACGCAGAACTTCAGGGTACTGTCCCTGTGTTGTCTCCTGAGAGAAGCTTTCATTAGTGGGTGGAGCCTCTAGTCAGACCAGATGGCTGTGCCTAGCCCACTGCTGGGGCTGCAGTCAAACTACTGTGTATGGTTATCCTCCCGTTTCCTCTGGGGCAGGAATCACTTTGGAGTGGTGCTGGTCCCCACTGGAACTGTTTGCATATTATCAGGTTTATTGTACCACTTGAGATAAGCTCTGGCAAAGGGCATATTGGAGAGGGCAGGTCCAAAGGGAAACACAGAGGTAGGCCTGCAGTGTCAGCAAGGTTAACATGGGTCTGCTGTGGAAGGATATCTGGAGCCAAGGCATGGCTGGAGGGGACATTCCCACAGGAAAATTCAGGTGAGGGTGCACTCTTAGGAAGTTGAATAGCAAGTATTGGTGCTGTGCTTGTTCTCATAGGTGTTCTTGTGTCTAGGCTGTGGGGCAAGGGAGGGAGATGGTTCCTGCCAGCTCTTTTGTTCTTGAAGAAGTCTCCCAATGATCCCTGTCTCTCCAGTATGTGCTTTGAGATTAGTAAGTAAATGCACCTCCTATATACTCCAGGCATTTTTCAAACTGCTGCTTCTATGCTGTATCTCTATAAGGCTGTTTGTTGTGCTGTCTCTTTAAGGGCAGGGACTTTAGCCTTCTGGCTCTCCCAGAGTTGAGTCCACTAATTTTTAAAGTTCTAGGTGATAAGCCTCATTGATTGTAAGAAGTCATGATATTTGGTCTGCCTAGTTTTTAAAGCCATATGTTATGAGAATTTTTCTTCCTGTGAGAGCTCCTTTGGATAGCCCTGTGGTCTGTTTAGCTCCCAATTTTGTCTCTGCCCTTCATAATCCTCTTTGATGTGGCCTCTTCTCTACATTTAGCTGTGGAGAGTTTGTTCTGCCAGTCTTTGGGTCATTTTTCTGGGTTATTTACACTGATGTGAGTGTTATCTAGTTGTATCCATGGGATGAGGGGAGCTCAGGGTCCTACTCTGTCATCTTCCCTGGTAGTCTATTCATTTTTTATATTGTAATAAAACATATATTACATAAAATTTATCATTTTAATCATTTTCAAGTGTACACTTCAGTGGTATTAAGTGCATTTATGATGTAAAACCTTCAGGACCATCCATCTCTATAACCCTTTATGTCTTATAAAGCTAAAACCCTGTACTCAATAAGCAACAATTTTCCCTTCTTCCATCCACTCAGACCTTGGATATCATTCTACTATCCGTTTCTATAGTTTTAACTACTCTATATTTTTCTGTGACTGATTTATTTCTCCTAGTATAGTATTATTCAAGTTTCATCCATGTTATAGCATATTGCAGAATTTCCTTTCTTTAAAAACCAGAGTAATATTTCATTGTATGTGTATACCACATTTTGCTTGTATATTCATCTGCTGAAGGACACTTGAGTTGCTTCCAAATTTTAGCTTTTGTGAATAATGCTGCAATGAATATATATCTCTTTGAGACCCTGTTTTCAATTCTTTTAGGTATATATCCAGAAGTGGAATTGTTGGATCGTATATTAATTCTATTTTTAACTTTTTAAGAAAGTGCTGTTTTGTTTTCCACAGCAGTTGTATCATTATACTCTTCCAAAAACTGGTGCTCAAGGATTCCAATTTCTCCACAATCTCCCCAATACTTGTTGCTTTTGTTCTTTTTACGGTAGCCATTGTAATGGCTCATTGTAGTTTTGACTTGCATTTCCTTAATGATTTGAGATATTGAGCATTTTTCATCTGCTTTTTGGTCATGTGTTTGTCTATTTTGCAGAAGTGTTTAAATCATTTGCCCATTTTTGAATTGGGTTGTTTGGTTTTAGAAGTTCTCTCTATATATGTTCTAAATATTAGTTCCCTTTCAGATATGTAATTTGCAAATATTTTCTCCCATTCTGTGGTTGCTTTTTAACTCTGTTGCTACCATCCTTTGATGCATAATTTAAAAAATTTTCATGAAGTCCAATTTGTCTATTTATTTTTCTTTTGTTGTCTGTGACTTTGGTGTTGGATTCAAGAAATTACCAAATCCAATGTCATGATGTTTTTGCCCTATTCTTTTCTGGGAGTTCTTACAGTTTTAGGTCTTATATTTAAGTATTTGATCCATTTTGGGTTAACTTTTGTCTATGGCATTAGGTACAAGGTCCGATTTCATTCTTTTGCATGTGGATATCCAGAACTAATTGTTGAAAGGACTATCCTTCCCCATTAAATGCTCTCAGTACCTTTGTCAAAAATCATTTGACCATAAACATAAGGGTTTATTTCCAGGCTCTCTACTACATTCCATTCGTCTATATGTCTATCTTTATGCCACTATCATACTGTATTGATTTCTGTAGCTTTGTATTTTTTTTTGTTTTTTTTTTAAGATTTTATTTATTAGTTAGAGAGAGAGAGCGAGCACAGACAGACAGAGAGGCAGGCAGAGGCAGAGGGAGAATCAGGCTCCCTGCCGAGCAAGGAGCCCGATATGGGACTCGATCCCAGGACCCTGGGATCATGACCTGAGCCAAAGGCAGCCGCTTAACCAACTGAGCCACCCAGGCGTCCCTGTAGCTTTGTATTGTTTTAAAATCAGAAATATGAATCCTCCAGTTTTGTTCTTATTTCTCAAGATTGCTTCAGCTATTTAGGGGTCTTTTAACATTCCATATGAATTTTAAGATGAGTTTTTCTATTTCTATATAAAAAGTTAATTGGAATTTTGATAGATATTGCTTTGAATTTGTAGATTGCTTTGGATACTATTGACATCTTAACAATATTAAGTATTACAGTTCATTAATGAGGTGTCTTTCCATTTATTTATGTCTAAATTTCTTTCAGAAACATTTCATAATTTTTATTGCATAAATCTTTTACCTTTTTGTTAATTCTTAAGAATTTTGTTCTTCTTGATACTATTTTAAAGTGACTTGTCTTTGTAATTTCTTTTCCAGATTTTTCACTGTTAGCATATAGAAATGCAACTGGCTTTTGTGTGTTTACTTTTTATCCTGTTACTTTGCTGAATGCATTTATTAATTTTAATGGCTTTTGTTTGTTTCTTTTTCTTTTTCTTTTTGTTTGTATTCATTTGTTTTTGGTAGAATTGTTAAGGATTTCTACATCTAAGGTCATATCTTTGGCAAACAAAAATAATTTTACTTCTTCATTTCTTTTTGTTTTCTTTTCTTGCCTAATTTTCTCTGCTAGAACTTCCAGTTCTATGTTAAGTAGACATGGTGAAAATGAACATCCTTACTTTATTGCTGGTCTTAGAAGAAAAGCATTCAGTGTTTCACAATTGGATATGATCACTATGGGTTTTCCACATGTGGTTTTTTATTATGCTGAGATAGATTCTTTCTCTATTCATCAACGAAGCCCTCAGGTCTAGGGCTTTTCCTTGAGAGATTTTTTTTTTTAATTTTTAAAAATTTATTAAATTTATTTTCAGTGTAACAGAATTCATGGTTTATGCACCACACCCCAGTGCTCCATGCAATACATGACCTCCATAAAACCCACCACCTGGCTCCCCCAACCTCCCACCCCCCGCCCCTTCAAAACCCTCAGAATGTTTTTCAGAGTCCATAGTCTCTCATGGTTCAACTTACCTTCCAATTTCCCTCAAATCCCTTCTCCTCTCCTCCCCATGTCCTCCGTGTTATTTGTTATGCTTCACATAGGTGAAACCATATGATAATTGACTTTCTGTGCTTGACTTATTTCACTCAGCATAATCTCTTCCAGTCCTGTCCATGTTGATACAAAAGTTGGGTATTCATCCTTTCTGATGGAGGCATAATACTCCATAGTGTATATGGACCACATCTTCCTTATCCATTCGTCCATTGAAGGATATCTTGGTTCTTTCCACCGTTTGGTGACTGTGGCCATTGCTACTATGAACATTGGGGTGCAGATGGCCCTTCTTTTCACTACATCTGTATCTTTGGGGTAAATACCCAGTAGTGCTATTGCAGGGTCACAGGGAAGTTCTATTTTTAATTTCTTAAGGAATCTCCACACTGTTTTCCAAAGTGGTTGCACCAACTTGCATTCCCACCAATAGTATAAGAGGGCTCGCCTTTCTCCACATCCTCTCCAACACACGTTGTTTCCTGTCTTGCTAATTTTGGCCATTCTAACTGGTGTAAGGTGGTATCTCAATGTGGTTTTGATTTGAATTTCCCTGATGGCTAGTGATGATGAACATTTTTTTATGTGTCTGATAGCCATTTGTATGTCTTCATTGGAGAAGTGTCTGTTCAGAGGCAACCCACGGAATGGGGGAAGATATTTGCAAATGACAGTACAGACAAAAGGCTGATATCCAGGATCTATAAAGAACTTCTCAAACTCAACACACACAAAACAGATAATCATGTCAAAAAATGGGCAGAAGACATGAACAGATACTTCTCCAATGAAGGCATACAAATGGTTATTAGACACATGAAAAAAATGTTCATCATCACTAGCCATCAGAGAGATTTTTGATTATGGATTCAATCTCCTTACTAGTTATAGATCTATTAAGATTTTCTAATTTTTCATAATTCAGTCTTGGTAAATTTGGTGTTTCTAGATTTTGTGCATTTCATCTAGGTTATCAAGTTTTTTTTAAAAAGATTTTTATTTTACTTGTTAGAGAGAGAGAGCACAGGCAGACAGAGAGGCAGGCAGAGGCAGAGGGAGAAGCAGGCTCCCTGCCGAGCAAGGAGCCCGATGTGGGACTTGATCCCAGGACGCTGGGATCATGACCTGAGCCGAAGGCAGCCGCTTCACCAACTGAGCCACCCAGGCATCCCAGTTATCAAGTTTTTAAGCACACAATTGTTCATAGTACCCTTTTATAATTCTTTTTTATTTTGAATTCAATTATCCAACAATTAGTACACCATTAGTTTCAGATGTAGTGTTCAACAATTCATCAGTTGCATATAACACCCAGTTCTCGTCACATCACATATCATCCTTAATGCCTACCACCCAGTTACCCCATTCCCCCACCCACCTCCCCTTAAGCAATCTTCAGTTTGTTCCCATAGTTAAGGGTCTCCCATGGTTTGTCTCTTCTCTGATTTCTTCTCATTCAGTTTTCCCTCCCTTCTTTATGGTCTTCTGCATTGTTTCTTATATTCCACATATGAGTGAAACCATATGATAATTGTCTTTCTCTGACTGACTTATTTCACTTAGCATAATACCCTCAAGTTTCATCCACATCGATGTAAAAAATAGTCACCAAGATACTAGCCAGTAGGATCCAACAGTACATTAAAAGGATTATTCACCACGACCATATGGGATTTATTTCTGGGCTGCAAGCTTTGCTCAACATTCTCAAATCAATCAACATTATACATCACATTAATAAAATAAAGGACAAGAACCACATGATCCCCTCAATTGCTGAAGAAAAAGCATTGAGAAAATACAGCAACCTTTCTTGATTAAAACTCTCCACAGTGTAGGGCTAGAGGGAACATACCTCAGTATCATAAAAGCCATCTATGAAAAGCCCATAATGAATATCACTCTCCATGGGGAAAAATTGAATGCCTTTCCCCTAAGGTCAGAAACATGACAGGGATGTCTGCTCTCACCACTGTTGTTCAACATAGTATTAGCAATGAGATGACAAAAATAAAAGACATTCAAATTGGCAAGGAAAAAGTCAAATTCTCTCTCTTTACAGATGATGTGATACTTTATGTGGAAAACCCAAAAGACTCCACCCCAGAATTGCCAGAACTCATACAGCAAAAACAATGCACAGAAATCAGTTGCATTTATATACACTAACAGTGAGACTGAGGGAAGATAAATTAAGGAATCAATCCCATTTACAATTGCACCCAAACTATAAGATACCTAGGAATAATTCTTTTTATTTCTATAAATTTGGTAGTAATGTCCCTATTTTCATTTCTAATTTTAGCAAGTTGTGTTTTTTCTTTTTTTTCTTAGTTTAGCTAGCTAAGCTTGTCAATTTGGCTAATCTTTTCAAGGAATCAACCTTTGGTTTCATTGATTTTCTGCTATTTTTAAAAATTTTCTATTTCGTGGTCTCTGTCTAATCTTTATTATTTCCTTCCTTCTTCTAAATTTGGGTTTAGTTTGTTCTTATTTTTTTAGTTTCTTAGGTTGCAAGGTTAGGTTGTTGATTTGAGATTTTTCTTATTTTTTTTAGTTTATATAGATTGTTTATAGTTTGCAACTATAAAATTTCCCCTTAGCTTTCATTGTGTTCTACAAGCTTTGGTATGTTGTGTTTTCATTTTCATTCATCCCTAAGTATTTTCTTTCCTTTTTAAAAAAAATATTTAATTTATTTGTTTGACAGAGAGAGAGAGAGAGAGAGAGCGAGCACAAGCAGAGGGAGTAGCAGGCAGAGGGAGAGGGCAAAGATGCAGACTTTCTGCTCAGCAGGGAGCCCAATGCGGGCTTGATCCCAAGACCCTGGGATCATGATCTGAGCTGAAGGCAGATGCTTAACCGACTGAGCCACCCAGGTGCCCCAGGTGCCCTTCATCTCTAGGTATTTTCTAATTTCCCTTGTGATTTCTTTTTTGATCTTTTGGATGTTTAAGAGTTTGTTGTTCAATTTCTGAAACTTTGTGAATTTTTCAGTTTTACTTCTGTTATTCATTTCTAACTTCATCTTCATCTCATTGTGGTTGGTGTAAAAATTTTGTATGGTATCTGTATCATTACAGATACATCTATTAAGATTTTACTTGTGGCCCAACATATGGTTTAGTCCACAAAATGTCCCTTTTTGCCTTTGATAAGAATGTGTATGTGGTTGATGTTGGGTAGAGTGTTCTGTAAATATGTTAGAAAAAGTCATTTCACTGTATTAAGTCTTGTATTTTCTTACTTATGTCTGAGTGTTCTGCCCATTATTTAAAGCGAGGGATTAAAGTCTTCAACTATTGCTATAGATCTGTTCATTTTTCCCTTCAATTCTGTCGGTTTTGATTCATATATTTCAATGATCTGTCACTAAATGTATAAATGTTTTTAATTGTTATATCTTTTTGTTCTGTTGAATCTTTTATTATCAATTTTTCTTTGTCTTATTTTTTTGGTTTGTTTTAATGTCTATTTCATCTCATATTATATTAGTCTTATATAGTATTGTTCTATTTTCTATTTTTGGTTATCTTTTTCATCCTTTTACTTTCAACTTATTTTTGTTTTTGGATCTAAATTGAGTGTCCTATAAATGAAATATAGTTGCAACATTTGTTTTAATCCATTCTGACAATCTCTGTCTTTTGATTGGAAAATTGAGTCCACTTACATTTAAAATAATTACTATCAGGAAGGACTGATTTCTGTCATTTGCTGTTTGTTTTCCATTTGCCTTATACATCGTTTGCCCCCTGTTTACTGCATACTCTCTTCTTTTGTGTGTTTTTTTTTTTGTAATAAAATGTTTAAATTTATTTCTTATTTTCTTTTGTATATATTCAATAGCCATTAATTTTGTGGTTACCATGGAGATTAAAGGTAACATCTTAAAGTTATAGCATTCTTATTTGAATTTATAGCAGTTTAACTTCAGTAATATGCAAAAACTCTGCTCCTTTACATTTCTGTCCCCACCACTTTTGGTTAGTTATTGATGTCATGAACTTATATCCTTATACATCATATGCCCAAAAATATAACTAATGATTATTTTAAATTCTTTAGTCTCTTAAATTTTGTAGAAAAGATAATGTGCAATTTTGCATCCAATTTATAATAACACTAAGTTTTAGACTAATACTTCTTAAAAACACATGAGTTTCTTTAATCATGTAGAAAACAAAAAGGGTTGCAAACCATTGTTATAATAATACTAGCTTTTATAATTGCCATATATTTACCTTCAGTGAGATCTTTCTTCATATGGCTAATAGTTATTATCTAGTGTCCTTTCATTTCACCTCACAGGACTCTCTTGAGAATTTCTTGCAGAGCAGTTCTTGTGATAATGAACTCCTTAGGCTCTTGTTTACTTGGGACTATCTTAATTTCTCCCTCACTTTTGAAGGGCAGTTTTGATGGTCTAAGATTCTTAACAGTTTTTCCTTTTAGGACTTTGAATATGTATGTTCACTGTCTCCTGCCTTCCAAGGTTTCTGATGAAAAATCTGCTGATTATTTATTGAGAATCCTTTATATGTGGCAAGTGTCTTCTTTCTTGCAGCTTTCAAGATTCTCTTCATCTTTGTCTTTCAAATAGTTGATTATAATGTGTCTCAGTGTGGATCTCTTTGGGTTCATCTTCCCTGCAGTTTCTTGAGTATCTGGGATGTTTATATTCAAGACTTTCATCAACTTTGGGAAGTTTTTTTTTTTTTTAAGATTTTATTTGTTTATTTGACAAAGAGAAAGAGATCACAAGTAGGCAGAGAGGCAGGCAGAGAGAGAGGGGGAAGCAGGCTTCCCGCTGAGCAGAGAGCCTGATGCAGGGCTCAATCCCAGGACCCCGAGATCATGACCTGAGCTGAAGGCAGAGGCTTAACCCACTGAGCCACCAGGGGTGCCCCCAACTTTGGGAAGTTTTTATGCATTATTTCTTCAAATATTCCTATTGTCATTTCTTATTCTGAGACTCCCAAATGTGTATGTCTGTCCCTTGGTGTCCCATACATCCTTTTGACCCTATTCACTTTTCCTTAATCTTTTTTCATTTTTTTTCTTTAGACTGAATACTGTCAATGATCTTATCTTTAAGTTTGCTGATTCTTTCTTTTGTCTGCTCAAATCTGTCTTTGAATCCCTTCAGTGAATTTTCATTTCAGTTATTATACTTTTTAGCTTTAGAATTTCTTTTTTGTTTCTAAATTTTTATAAAATCTCTTTAATGATATTTCCGTTTTGTTCATACCCCACTTTTCTTGTCTGCTCCACATTATCCTTTAGTTCTTTGAGCATCTATAAGAGAGTTGTTTTAAAGTCTTTGTCTAATAGATTCTCCATCAATTCGTTTTCTAAAGATAGTTTCTGTTGATTATTCTTCCTTTGAATGTGCCTTATTTTTCTGTTTCTTTATATACCTTGTGATTTCATATATAAGATTGAATATTCAAATCTAATGATGTGTTAGCTCTGGAAATTAGATTCTACTCTTCTACATGGGTTTACTAGTTTTTGTTTTTGTTTTTTGTTTTGTTTTGAGGCAGACTTTTTTTAAAAAAAGATTTTTATTTATTTGACAGAGAGAGAGAGAGTGAGAGAGAGTGAGATCACAAGTAGCCAGAGAGGCAGGCAGAGTGAGAGGGGGAAGCAGGCCCCCTGCTGAGCAGAGAGTCTGATGTGGAGCTCAATCCCAGGACCCTGGGATCATGACCTGAGCTGAAGGCAGAGGGTTAACCCACTGAGCCACCCAGGCACCCCAGTGCAGACTGTTTCTATGCCAAACATTAGAAGAGATGTAAACCTAGGTCTCTCCAGGCTTTTTCTGAGTCTGTGCTTTTCCTTGGGAATATACTTTTTAATTTCCCCTGTATTTGCAGTTGTTTTTCAATGTCCCCATATTTAATGTCTAGCCTCCAAAAGAGGAAAAAGAGAAAAATGAAGGGAGGAATAAAAAGGACTTTTAAGCCCCCTGAAATTCATTTCAGCCAGAGAGGAGGGGCCTCCACCAATGGGAGGAAGTGTAAGAACAAGGTCACCCACCTCTTTGCATAACTGTGATCAGAAGCACAGATTTCAGATATTTGTAGGACAGAGTCCTTTCTTTCCACCCTGGTTTTTGGTAGAATCTGCTCTTGGAATGTGTTCATAGCTGCCTGCCATGGGGCTTGAGGGTATGGGGTGGTAGCTGCTACTATCTAAGAGTTGAAATTGACTGAAATGAACTGTACTTTGCTTTCCAAGACTTTCTCTGGAAGTTGAAAATCTTCAATAGACTCCAGAATTCCAAAATAGTTAAATCATATAAATTCTGCCCATACAATTGTTGTCCGAGTAGACAGAACATTTCCTAATGTTTTCCACCCCACTATCTTCCCATAATCCTCTTTCCCTTGAGGAAATTTGACTTTTGTTTTCTTGAAAGTTGCTGAAGTTAAGATGAGCTCAATGACCAAGGACACTTTCTGACTGTGACAATTGGAAATAAAGAAATGACAAAAATATATTACATGCGTGTGTTGCTTTTTTACTTATCAAGGTATTTTTATATGCACATGTCACTTCATCTTCCCAGCATCCCTACAGAAAAGCAGAGAAATGTCTAAAATGCCCATCTTACAGAAGAGGAATTTATCTCAGAAAGCCTAGATTGCCCTGAGTGGGACAGCTAGTTGTTGCACCTTTGACTGAGGAGTAGGGCATTTGGATTTTAGTGCTTGCTCTATAATACTTCTCAGCATAATCAGTAGCGGTTATGAAAAAAAAAAGGATGAATTTCGATTGAAGAGCATTAAACATTAGGTACACTACCTCATGTACCCAACGCTGTTCCCAATACAAATATATTTGATTCAGGACAATTTGTTTCTACAATTTAAATCTTTTCTCCTCTGCAGAGACCCAACTTCTTTTTTTCTCCCCTAGTTTCTTTCCTCCTTGTTCTTGTGAAAAGAACTGATATATCTAAACTTCACAAGTACTTCCTTATATTTCAGCTATTGACAGATTTAAAGTCAAAATCACAGGGCAGAAATGTGACACAGTAGGCATCTAAGAGCTGGGTTGGAAAATAACATTTAAATAAGGTTGAATTTTTCAGTTTCTGGATTCACACTGTGTAGATAGAGCTTTCCTGTTCTGCCTGGCCACTGTGCATATTCCATACAATATGGGCTTACAGATATAGAAGAGCCTTATATGCAGTGCTCCATTTTGTAGATGGAAAGCTAATGCCCAAAGAGGTAAACCAATTTTTTAAGGTCACTCTACGCAAATTTAACCTTTGTTTTGTTGACAGATGATTCAGTTAAGCCCTAGCTCAGTGATTAGTGGTCTGTGAAAAGTTTGCATCTCACCCTGCCAGAGAGATTTAGTACGCAGGATATTTGCTAGGGAATGTCCTTAGAATCAACACCTGTGGAAAGAAAGGGGCAAATGCAGGAGAGGGCAGAGGGAGAAGTGGAGCTGTCATAGGCAAACTCAGTTCCTGGTCACTTAAACCAACACCACAAGAAGCTCTGGAGCTAAAATGGTCCATCAGGGCTGTCCCAATTTGATTGCAATGACAGGACTTTCTAGTCCAGCCTCCCTCTGTTGGATATAACAACACCAGGAAGGAGTCACCTTGGGCAAGGAAGCTCTACACCTGAGGCAATCCCTGGAGGGTTGACAGCTGAAGGCATTCTGTAACAGCAGTTCCAGCAATGGGGTCAACCAGACCTTCCTTGAAAGGGGGAATCAAAGCAGTGCCTCTTCACATCCATCATAAGAACCTTGCCAAATTGGAGGATTAGAAATTGTGTCCAAGTGTTATCAACACTTATTGCAAAACTTGGACTTGGAACGAGGATTCCCTGGCTACGATCCCCTGTCTTTACCATTCTCCTTTGCTATTAGAATCCAAAATCTTTCTTAGGGGTTTGTGATTTGGAATTATTTGTGATTCTTAGATATGAACTGTTGAACTGTGAAGAGACTTGCCAATCTGGTTGGCTCAATCTATTTATCTTCATGCTCAACCACCACAACAAAAACATTTAAGTCTATCCCTGAAGGTTTAACAGCTCCTGATATAGAGCAGAATACTTAATACCAAGCTCTCCAAATCTCTTCAAACTCCATAACTTACAAAAAAAAAAATCTGTTTACTCCATTCTCCCTGGAGCTACATGTTGATAAATGATTACCCCAAGAAAATTTCTGAATCTACACCTTTTGCGTCTGCAGACATCATCCTTCATCTGATGAATACTAAACCAAAATTCTCAGTGCCATAGAAAATTTAAGGATATGATTGAGACCTTGCTATGAACTGACACAGGCTTCACCTATGACTTGAACTCAGTCATTATATTCTATCTGCCCACTATATTGACATGTCAATGTCTTGTTTATTTTTTAAGCATTTACTCAAAGGCCACTTCCTCCAAAAGGATTAAAGATTTAATACTTAAAAAAACTCAACCATACCTATGTAAGGATTCAATAAATATTATTATTATTATTAATCTTCTTAATGGCTTTGAATCTTTTGCATGGAGTTCTGTAATGAACACTCTACAGCCTATTCCTTGGTGTGTTAAAGGCAAAAAAATATATTTTTACCACATGCCATTGCCACTTGCAGCTGTGGTTTCAGAGATGATAACTGTGTTTGACTATAACTAACTACTTGGTCCACACCCCAGGCATAGTGTTTGAGCAGTGGCACAGAGAGGAGAGAATAAGAGAGAGAGTGCCAGAGTCACCAACAAGGCACTGAATCACTGGAGCTTAGGAACCATCTGTCCCCAAATGCCCCAACAATACCTCAATCCAGTTGACCCTGTGTTTCTGTGGCACTCCTTCTTCAATGTGGCAAAGTGGTAATCCCATCTCTAGAAAACTGTCTTAAAACTTTCTTAATTTAGGACAAAATATAACTTTGGAACTTTCATACAGACTTCTCATTGTGTTTTCTGGGACCAAATAGAAAAAGTTCCTTCCCTCTTCTTTAAGACTGCTTTTTAATATATGGAGACACCTATTGTAGCTGATCACTCTAGAACACATTTGTAGAACTATGCTTCGTATATCTACTGACTTCAAAGGCACTTTGTGTTACCTAGTCTCTGTTTCATTTTTGGTGGCTGAGTATGGACTAGAGATTAAGCTTGATTCTTGGGTGGGTTAGTATCACAGTTCTCTCTTGTAGTCTGGTCTGGAAATTCCTTTCTCCTTCTTTCTACTTACCTAAATGTGACCTTTAAAAAAAAAAAAGACTGTTTATGTATGCCAAAGAATGCCATGGCTCAATACCTTCTTCTGAATTATCCTTTCTGTAATCTTCTTTTAGCTATATGCCCAGTTCTTGCCATGCTCCCTCTGAGGATCTAGAGAGAGTTATGCTCTTGGGCTGAGGATTTAGGGGTGAATCTTACCATGTGGTTCTTGCCTTGATTCTATCTGCTTTGTAAAATTGCTATAAGTAAACATAACAGTGAATCCCACAGAGATAATTGATGCTGCTGAAAAGATGAAGGAAGACAGACTGTTTGGATCTATGTGAGCACCAGGTTTTCTTTACGTTCATTTTAAAAGTTGCTATTTTTTGGAAATGGTAATACATTTATGTGGTTCAAAAATCCAAACAATGTTAACAAATATAAACAGAAAATCTGGCTCCCACCCCTGTCTCTATTCGCTCTGTTTTCCCTTCCTTACTGTGTTTATCCTTTTACTGTTTATTTTTAAAATGACAAGAAAATATAAATGCATATACTTATTTCTCCCCCTTTTTGCACAATGGGTAATTATAGCAGAAACCAGTGATGCTCAACAATATTCATGTTTTCCTCTATATAGGAGAGACTTTGTGTGTATTTGCATGAGAAACTGACAGGAAGGAAATATATCATAAATCTACCAAATTTTCTAATGCATTGTCACATCAAAAATACCATGGCCCAGGACTGAAAATGCTCTTATGTTTTCTTCAGTTCCTCATATTTGCATCATCAGTAAGACATTGGCTGTGAAATTTTGACTGCTCCAAAAAAGCACAAACATTCACTTAAGATATGGCCACAGAAGATATTGGGTAAAGAAGTACTTCCCAAGGAGGAGCCAGTTGCAATAGCAACAAATGTACAGGAGATCTCCTCCCAATGGCAGCATCAATACCCAGTCAACTAATCTTCCCTATTACCATTTTAAAAGCTCTTCAACTGCCTTCCCAGGGGGGATTTAAGAATTGCTATGGGCAAGGGACACCTGTGTGGCTCAGTGGGTTAAAGCCTCTGCCTTGGGCTCAGGTCATGATCCCAGGGCCCTGGGATCGAGCCCTGCATCGGTGTGTGTGGGGGGGGTGTCTCTGCTCAGCAGAGAGCCTGCTTCCCTTCCTCTCTCTCTTCCTGTCTCTCTGCCTACTTGTGATCTCTCTCTGTCAAATAAATTTTTAAAAAATCTAAAAAAAAAATTGCTATGGACAATCACTTCTGTGTATCTCCCATCCTTCCCTTTTTTGAATGAGTATTATTATTATGGTAATCCTTCATTATTACACAATTACATATTCCATGTAGCTCCAAGGTTACTAGACCATAAGGAGATATATCCAGATCTGACAGGATGGAATCAGATATGTTAAATTCAGATATGTTGAACTGAATATTCAACATATTCAGTTGAATATGTTGGATTCAGACTTTGAGTTTGGTGCAGTTACTAGATAGGACTTGGTGTTGTGTTCTTTGGGGAGAATGTAAGTGTGTTCAATATATTGAAGAAGAATGAACTAGAAGTTTGATGGCCAGAATGGCACCCTATGGAACACGTGGCTAGTGCTCTTTAATACCAATGTATTTTCTTCCTCCTGAGCATACAGGTAGGCTACATTTTTCTAGTCTTTCTTGTGGTTCAGGGTGACCACATGACTGAGTTTTGACTAATGAAAAAACAGAAGTGATGGGCCCTTTTTCAGATTTGTTCATTAAAACCTTCTTCATGTGATTCTTACTCTGTTGGCACTCATCTGCTGGCTGAACAGTGGGACCCCAAAGACTTAGAGGAGGAAAGAGTCACAGGATCATGTGGATCCCTGAGTTATAGCCTAGAGCAGAACTCATCAGGAACTTGCTCTTCAAACCTCCTTTTGAGCTTGATGGTAAAGCCTCTTCCTCTTCCAGCCATTACCTCCTTGAATGCCTGACCAGATGCCAGTGCTCTTCACAAGTTCATGTACCACTAGAAGTGTGTTTGTCCTGGAAGCTTTTTATCTCTCCTTCTATTTTCAGTGACAGAGCGCCAAGCTGCATATAGTATTCTTGGCTGCATATTTTTCTTGTTTAGTGCTTTGAATATTTCCTGCCTGTCATTTCTGGCCTGCCAGCTCTCTGTGGAGAGGTCTGTTGCCAATCTAATATTTCTACCATTGTATGTTACAGACCTCTTCTCCTGAGTTGCTTTCAGAATATTCTCTTTGTTACTGAGACTTGTAAGTTTTATCATTAGATAATGGGGTGTTGACCTATTTGTATTGATTTTAAGGGGGGCTTCTCTGTGCCACCTGGATTTTGATGTTTGTTCCCTTCCCCAAATTAGGGAAGTTCTCTGCTATAATTTGGTCCAATATACCTACTGCCCCTCTCTCTTCTTCTTCGGGGATCCCAATTATTCTAATATTGTTTCATCTTATGGTATAATTTATCTCTTGAATTCTCTCATCATGGTCCAGTGGTTGTTTATCTCTCTTCTTCTCATCTTCTTTATTCTCCATCATTTGGTCTTCTATATCATTTATTCTCTCTTCTGTCTCATTTATCCTTGCAGTTAGAATCTCCATTTTTTATTGCACCTCATTAATAGCTTTTTTGTTTTCAACTTGGTTAGATTTTAGTTCTTTTATTTCTCCAGAAAGGGATTCCCTAATATCTTCTTTGCCTTTTTCAAGATCAGCTAGCATCTTGATAATCATCGTTCTGAACTCTAGTTCTGACATCTTACTAATGTCTGTATTGATTAGGTCCCTAGCCATTGTTACTGCCTCTTGTTCTTTTTCTTTGAGGTGGGTTTTTCTGCCTTGTCATTTTATCCAGATAAGAATAGATGAATGAGAGATCAAAATATTAAAAGGTTAGTAACAACCCCAGAAAAATAAACACTAAACCAAGTCAGAAGAGACCTGAAACTGGGGAGAGAAAAAGGAGGAAAAAATATATATATCTATAGATATATATAGATTGGTGAATAAAACAGAGCCACACACTTGATTTTGGGTATGTTTTGGTATGTTAGAAGAAACTGTCTCCCAAAATTTTAGAGAAAAAAAATATATATATATATACACACAAAAATAAGGTTAAACACAATGAAGGGATGGAATATGACTGTAAAGAAAAAATTTAAAAAGATTTTAAACAAAGAAGTGATAAGAAGTTGGTTGAAAAGGAAAAAAAAAAAGAGAATGTGATCAGTCTAGAGAACAAAGCCATATGCTAGATTTAGTGTATATTTTGATCTGTTAGAAGAAACTATACCCCAGAATTTAAAAAAAAGAAAAACTTATGTGTATACAAAAAATAAGGTTAAATACAATGAAGAGATAGAATATGATTATAACAATGAAAATTTTAAAAGATTTTTAAAAAGGTATTGATAAGATAAAATAGTTAAAATAGGTTAAAATAGGAAAGAGGGAAAATAAAAAAATAGAATAAGAAACAAAATTTAAAAATTTTAACTTTGAAAGACTAAATAATCATGGGAAAAAAGGTCATGAATTCTATGTGCTGCCTTCCCCTAGCTCTGGAGTTCCACAGTTCTCATTGATCAGTGAACTTGGTCTTACCTGGACGTTCTTGCTGATCTTCTGTGGGAAGGGCCTGTTGCAATGATTCTCAAATGTCTTTGCTAGAGGCGGAAATGCACTGCCCTTGCCCAGGGCTAGGCTAAGTAATCTGTTTGGGTTCACTCTTGGTAGCTTTTTTTCCCTGAATGCTTTCCATACAGCTTTGGAGGAAGAGTATGAAAATGGCAGCCTCTCAATCTCTGGCCCATAGGAGCTGAGAGCTCACACCCCACTCCTCAGTGCACCCTCAGAGAAAAGTAGTCAATCCCTCCCATCTCCCTGGTCTCTGGCCACAGTCTGTGCTCACCCGGCCTGTAACTGAGCATTTCTATCTCTGGTGCATGGCCCCATTTGGAGTCTCCAAACTCAGCAGGTTCCTGCTGTACACTCCTGCGCTGTTCGTCCCAGAGGAGAAGGGTGAGTCTCCCTGATTCTGGCACCTGTGGGGTCTCTCCTTGAAGAGCAGTGGTCCAACTGTGCCTCAGATCATGATTTAAGGTAACCCTGAACTGAGAGTCCCCTCCTCAGCTCTGTCTCTATAGTTGGCTTTCCTGCTTTGATACCTGGGAGCTCTGCCACACTCAGGCACACCCGGTCTTTCCGTGACCTCATGGGTCCTGAGGCGACACTGTTCCCATGAGGGCTCCACTCCCTGCTTAACCCCTGGAGTGATATCCCTCAGTGAAGCAGACTTTTAAAAATTCTGATTTTGTGCTCCACTGCTCCACCATTTGCCAGGAGCTGGCTCCTCCCACTGTGGTCTATCTTTCCACATATCACCTTGGATTCACTTCTTAGCACGTCCTACCTTCCAGAAAGTGGTCACTTTTCTGTTCTTAGAATTGCTGCTCTTCTTCTCTTCAAACTCTTGTTGAGTTTGTAGATGTTCAGAATGGTTTGATAACTACCTAGCTGAATTCCTACAACCTAACAAAATTTAGGTCTCCTACTCCTCTGCCATCTTGCTCTTCTCTGCTCCATGTACCACTAGAAGTCTGGAGTTGGAAATTTGCCTTTGGAAATTTTCTATGCCTATCCTGGCCCATACTTCTCTCTCTCTGGAATTTTAAGAAAACAACCCTGAGCATACTTTACAGAGTCTGTTTCAGAATTGTACATTGGTTCTTACTCATCAGATCATAAACTGCTTGAACTCATAGATAACATCTTTTGCTTCTTTCACCACCTCAGTGCCCAGTAAAGTGCGTGATACATAGTGGGGGTTCAGTATGTCTTAATTAATGAATTCACTGAGTTCTCAGTGGAGCAGATTAGAGGTGACTGGGGTGCTTGGATGAGGTATCTCTGAACTTTTGACCCTATCCAGAGCTCTCCAGGAGTGTTTTGGCATGTCTTCCAAGAAAGATTATAAGTCAAGAGAAAATGATCATTTTTACTGATGATTCAGCCAAAGTTGAACATCTACTAATCCAGAAAATTCTGCTGACAGCTTTGCTTTTGTTAACTTTTAAGTATTAATGATTCTATAAGAAAATCAGCTGGGGGTTATGTTCCCTTATTTCAGGTGGTTAAGTAAAGTGTTTCTGGGAATGTATACTTGCCAAAGGAGATTCTTTGAGTTTAGAAGGAAATTACTTTTATATATTGTCTTTTTAAAAGGGAGTCATTTGCTTTTGGGGAGATTTAAAAGGTTTATAGTGGAAGGAGCTTATAAATATTGGTCTATATAACCAAATCACTAGTAAACTAATTGATTAAATTCATTCAGTATTAATTAAGCATCTGTCAGATTAAAGGCACTGTATTAAATATAATATAGCATGCAACAGTGAATGGAAGCATGCTACATGCTTCCATGGAATGGAAGTGAATGTGCAAAATGGAAAGAATACTGGATAATCAGTGGTATTAATAGTAGTAGTGTTAATTATAATAGTATTGATAGTAGTAGTGATGGCAGCTGCCAGTATTGACCACTTAGTCATACCAGAAATATTAATCAAATTGTCTCTAATTCCCAAAATAACTCTTAAAGGTAAGTATATTACTGGTATCCATATTTTTGTAGTTTAAGAAACAAAAATTCTGAGACATTGAATGAGTTGTTCAAGATTACAAAACTATTAATTAAACTTCTTCTTTTATTTTAAAAAATATTTATGTTTAGAATTAGCTCTTTGTATTCAGTTTAGATGATCCCAATTTTACTGGCAGTATCCGATGCATCATGGAAGCAAGTTGAACATATGCCTTTTTCTCTCTATCAGGTCTCATCAGCGAGGGTGTTGACATTGGCCACACTAATGTCATTGAGCTTTCTTTACAGGCTGTTTAATCTGGTGCTATTTGGCCTTGACATTTACAATGAATGCCAGTATGTTGTTGTTTTTTATTTTCATAGCCACTACCAAATGAATTTGAATACAGCTCTCTGAATCCATATGTAATTTCCTGTATTAAACACACCTTGCAATCACAAGATCTGGATTCAAGTGTAGACTTTGCTTCTTAATGCTCAGTAATTTTCTTGAGTTTCAGTTTTCTCATCATAACACCCAGGCGTTTCTTAACACTAATGACAGCATTTGTCTCCTGGGCGGGGGGAGGGGGAGAGCGTTTAATCAAAGGGCCTAGTGAATGTGAAAATGACCCTGAGCTGCAAAGCACCCTATGCATGCAAATGATAATAATCACAATAGTTAGTAGTAGTGTTAGTTAAAGTACTATCTTCAGTTGCTTATGATCTAGAACAGGAAATAGAACATGCAAAATAATAGTGTGAAAAGTGACAAGTGATGGAGCTGGAGGTGTCCAGAGGGAGACACTGAACATACATATGGACTTTTGGGGAACACCATGGCTTCTACCCTGAAAAAGTAGTTCTATTCAACGGCAGGAGTAGGCAAAGGAGAACTATTCTGCAGGAAGTCTTGCCTTCAGGCAGGCAAACACACTCTAATGATGACAATGGAGTTCTGAAGGTCACTGGCATCAGAGTTACTGCAGTCTCAGTTTGAAAAAAAATGTAGTATTGCTTTATATGCCTTAAAGACTCTAAAAAAAGGATCAACAAACTATAGGTTGAGGAATGGGTGCCTGTTTTCACAAATATGGTTTTATTGGAGTATAACCACGTCCATTACTTATATATTTTCTATGGCTTTCTTGCTACAATGATGCAGCTGAGTATTTGCTACAGAGACTATGACTTGGAAAGTCTAAAATATTTACTATCTGGCTCTTCAGGAAAATGTTTAAAGAAACCTACTCTAGACAGAGACAGCAGCCGTCAGTTAAATAAGCAACTCTTTAGGCTAAGCACATATCCACACATACGTGAGTAGGGAGAGGGGGCACAGAGGGGAAGCTGGGGTCAACAATGTGGGTACCATCTACTTTATTCACTGTCCATGTGTCCTAGCTGATTGGCCATTAGTCACTAGCAGAGGCAGCACACTGTGATCAATGGTCTGCAAGCTTGGCTGCATATTAGAACCACCTGGGGATGTTTTAAAGCTCTGGATACGTAGGCCATCAGAACAATTAAATCAAAATCTCTTGGGGTGTGACTGGACATCAGTAATTATTAAAGCTTTATAAGTGATTTCAGTGTGCAGCCAAGGTTGGGAATCATTAATGTAGTGGAAATAACGCTGGCCTGAGTTTCTGAAATATAGCTCTAACCCAAGCCCTGGCACTATTTTATTTTAACTAATTAGTGGAGAAATGTCTCAATGAGAAATTAATTAGCATGCTATGCTTTCTTTCTTCCAAAGCAAGAATTTTTACTCTATTTTGTGGGGTGTAAGGATGCCTGGGAGGCTCTAAAGTAATGGCATTCCTATTTTCAGTCAGAGATTGTTCTTGCTCCATGTTCAATGGATTGCAGAGTTTATGGACCCTGGGAAACATCAAATGGGGATGGAAAAGGGAACAGTCATGGGGCAAGTCCCTTTGGAATTTAAGATGCGCTAAGAGAAACATAACAAAATAAAATTTCTCTTTATTTGAAGAGCTCTTCCTCTTCAAATATATTATGTTATATTGTGTTCCAACAGAGTAAGGCTTAGGTATCTAAATACTTTATTTTCTCTCTCAAGGCCTCTTGTCCAGATTGAGAGTGAATGGATCAACCAAGGTGGTTAAGAGAGAGGTAAGAGAATAAACTAAGGCTTGGCAATTTGGCATGGTGCTGTGGTTGTCCATTTGCTACCACAGGACTAAATTATTTACTCCAGTATAAAGTAGGGCTACTGAATCAGTGACCAAATTTTGGTTAGTGACTGGAAGGCTGGTAGCCCCACTCACACTTTCATGGACCACTGGCTAGCTCCAGGGTTAAGGAGTCCACATTTTGGGAGTGTTTTCTGAAAGTATAACTGAAACTCAAATATGATAATTAGAGTTGTAGAGCACTTAACCCTATTAAGACATTGGTTCATATTAATATGGTTAATTTATTTGACTGACCTGAGGGAATGGACATTGGTCTAGTGAATGTAAATGATGACCAAGGAGCAGGACAAGAATAGTGGTAATTAGGTAATTAGGGAAGGTAAATCTATATAGACTCAATAAGGAGGGACCTGGGGGACAGAATAGAGATTCTGTTCAGTGAGAATTTCCTTCTTTTTTACCTCTTTGATTCTAAAAGTATATTTAATCACCAGAGAAAATTTGGAAATGCAGAAAAGCATTAAAAAAAAAAAACTAAACTAAAATCACTTTGTCATCTTTTCTGCCAATTCCCAACAATTTCTGGTCCATTTTTCTGTTCATTTATCAATACAAAGTCCTTTGGCAACAGAAATAAATTTAGTATTTATTTCTAATATTTGCCTATAGTGTTGTTCTAAAACTCTCAGATGGTCATTGCCCGATTGCAATAATTGTCAACTGGTTTGCTGATGGGCCTTCTCAGGGATGCTGAAGAAATATGGACAGTGTGTCAAGCTAAATTGTGGTGTGACTAACTGTACACACCCTTATGGTTGACATCTTTCCTGAAATACGAGTAAGAACAGGGAGTAATTTACTGACTGTGAGAGGGAAGAGATATAGCATAATCAAGAGTGTGCTTACTTTCCGGAATGTTTTCTAGAATGTGAAAGAATATTGTCTTTCAAATATTTAAGAAAACACTATCAAATCACGCAAAATATCTACAATTAAAAAAATAACAGTACTGTATAATGACCCAGAAAAAGTGCAATAACCATGAGTGATATTTAAATATATAGAGATTTTTTTTCCTCAGAAGTGATTGTATTCCCATTAATAGTGATTTTTTCCAGAGTTTTTTTTCCCCCAATTTTTTAAATCCCATAATAATAGTGTATTACTAAACTCAAAGGGCTCAAATCTAGTCATTGAAAATAAGATTAAAAATTCCTACCCTAAGGAATGAAGGAGAGTATTACTTAGATCAGGCTGCTATACACAATTCCTCAGGCTGGATGGCTAAAACAGCTGAAATTTACTTTTGTACAGTTGAGGAAGCTGGAAGTCTAAGATCAAGATACCAGCAGGATTGGCTTCTGGTAAGACCTCTCTCTTCCTGGTTTGCAAATGGCTGCCTTCTTGCTGTGTCCTCACATGACCTTTCCTCTGTATGTGTATCTCTGGTGTCTCTTCCTCTTCTGTAAGGACACCAGACACACTGAGTTTAGAAACTCTCTTATGCCTTCATTTAATTTTAATTACCTTCACATATAGTCAGACTGCATGGCTAGGGCTTCAAATTAGCAATTTTAGAGGGACATAACTCAGTCCATAACAAAGTACATGATTTTTACATGTTGAAGGAGAAGGTGAGGTTTATATTAGCCTTGGTGTTGGGAAGGTTTTCAATGCACTGTGGACAGGACCATATATATATAATAAACAAAACCATTTTTTTTGAAACAGCAGGCTGGGTTTAAGTTTAATCTGAACATAAGGTTTTTGAGGGAAAGATTTTGGATGTAGGTTGAAAAGAGAGGTTGGGACAAAATTGTGGAGCCTTGGAGTACCGGGGTGAGGCAATTTGGCTGAGAGTTGCTGAGTGCCACTGAAGAATTTTGAGCTGGGGAATGACATGGGTCAAAGCTGCACTATAAGCAGATGATACTGGTGAAGACCAGCTTGGAGGGTGGGGCATAGAAGATGGGAAGTGAGGAGGCCAGTTAGAAGGCCACTGAAGTAATTAAGGGCACTTCAGAGACAGCTTGATATGGTGTGGTTGTTAAGAGCATTGACTCCAAAGCCAGGCTGTCTTGTTTCAAATCTGATTTATGCCTCTTACATAACTGGATTACCTTAGGCAAATGACTTTACTTCTCTAAACAGTTGTTTCTTTGTAAGTGATATAGGGCTGATAGAAGTTTTAAGAATTTTACACATGTCCGTATACGTAAGGTGCTTTAAAAAGTACCTGGTGTATGAGGCTACTAAACGGTTTGCTTATATAGTGAAGGTGGAAAATCATTAGACAAAAATCCCAAATCATTTTCTTTTTTTCCCCGACCAACTTTAAAATAAGCGTTTTACTTGATAACTCCTGTAATTTTTCCCTACACTTATATCTCAGGCCTACTTTTGCAAGCAATTAGATTTTTGCTCAGCCTACCCCACTTTGTCTTCACTGATCCTGCCAAAAGAAATCCAAAATATACCCCAGCAGAATGTACTTAAGCAACCAATAAATCTTTTGCATCTAAGGGATACAGCTGTTCTAAAAGTTTACATCTGGACTAAGTAAGGTATGTAAATAGAAAGTCGGAACTATGCTAAAAATCTCATATTTCTGCATTCATTTCAACAACCAGACTATAATGAACCAAAATACTATAAACTCTGCCTAGGAATATAAACACACGCTGTGGTGCACTCAGGAGAAGCTCACAAGGGCAACATTACTGTAATTAAAAATATTGTCAGGTTGAAGTTCTTCACTAGGTTCTTAAAGGTACACAGAATGTTTTATACATTTAATGCAATATTCCACGCTGTTAGTGGGTGGTACTTGGACTCAGTTTGAGTTAGTCTGTGTTTAGGATGAATTATGTAAAATCCCCAAATCATCTGTTTTGTAAACATAAGAAAGGAAGTGATTCCAATGAATGGGAAAAGTTGTTCCAAATTGGGAAAATGGAAAATCAGGGCCAGATGGAAGTGTGTTAGAAGGCTCGAAAGCACTAGCATTGCAAACAGTGAGCTTGCATCCTCTCTCATGCCTTGAAGTGAAGGGAAGCCTTATTTATGATTCCTAGGAACTGAAGTAAGGGCCATATATTTGTTGTTCATTCATTGTTTCATTATGTTGTCAGAGTCTTTATTATTGAGAACTTACTATGTGCCAAATGCTGGGTTTCTCAGGAAACTCACACCCCAGTGGTTTATAGGAAGATTAACAGCTAGAAGGAAATTTTGATTATGTACTTTAATCTCATGACTTGACAGATGAAGAAACTCTGGTAAATCTGTATCAGGACTAGGCTTCCAGGTCCCTGACCCTCTTTCCAGAGCCCTACTTGCCACAAAATACTGGCACTTGAGGTAGACACTTAAGCATTCTTCACCTTGGTCACTATGCAAAGGTGGGGAAAACAGTGATAAACCAGATAATCAAGCCTTGGAAGATGACCAATGGTGTCACTTAATGATCTTCTCTCTAGGCCCTCAGGGTCAGTTTCTGCTGCCCTTTGGAATAGTATGCATTGCTTATGAATTCTTTGGTATTAAGTGAGGAATAGGGAAGGATTAGGATCCTGGTCTGTCACATCTGAGGTCTTCACCCATTATAGTTAATGGTTGAGAAAACAAGGGCCATCTAGTGCAGATTTAGATTTAAGTTCCCACTCCAGCATTTTCTAGGTTTGTTTTTTTTTAAATTTATTTGAGAGAGAGAGCGAAAGAGAGCATGGGGGGTTGGTGAGGGACAGAGGGAGAAGCAGACTCCTCACAGAGCAGGGAGCCTCAATCCCAGGACTCAATCCCAGAACTCCAGGATCGTGACCTGGACTGAAGGCGGCTGCTTAACTAACTGAGCCACCCAGGCGCCCCTCTAGGTGTTCTTAATTACCCATCTCCTCAAGCCTCAGGAAAGGTACCTGTAAATGAGGTCTGCTAATATTTCTTACTATTTAGTATTATTGTGAATGTTGGGGAAGGTCTTTGAAAAGACGTGACTGCCAGTTTATCACTGGAATGGACCTGGGCACCTGGACTCTCCTTACCCCTCTCTTGACCTTGGAATATGGGTTCTACTTCCTTGTCCCATTCCAAAAGCTGCCCCAAAGGCATAGTGATGTGTTGTTGGAAACATCGGCATGATACACTTGATGGGACCCCATTGACCTTCTAAGATTTGGTGGGTGAATGTGGGGACCCACTCATTTTGCTTTTGCCCCAAACTAGCTTCATATGTAAGATCCCTTTGCTTGTTAAAACTGCCACCCAGCCACCTGGAGTGTCCTGCCTCTTTCTTTGGTCTCTCCAGGCCCTCTGCATATGGGGCCTGGTTTCACCCAGGAATTTCTGAGAGGGTTGCAACCAACAGTGAGGCCCTAAATGTAAGGTAAGCTGCCACACACATTGCCTGAATAGTGGTAAGCTCAAGAAGGGTAGTTAACATTACCATTTGTCTCTGCAAATGGAGATGTGCTATATATATGTAGTACTAAATTATTGCTCTACTGGTTAGGGTTCAACATAGCCCCTGCCCACAGGGAGCTCCCATTCCAGCAGACAATGCAAACACATGCATAAGTAACTCACTGGCAGTGCTGATTATGATAAGCATTTTTAAAAAAAAATATTTATTTGAGAGAGAGAGAGAGGTCACAAGTAGGCAGAGAGGCGGAAGCAGGCTCCCCACTGAGCAGAGAGCCCGATGCGGGCCTCGATCCCAGGACCCTGGGATCATGACCTGAGCCAAAGGCAGAGGCTTAACCCACTAAGCCACCCAGGTGCCCTATGATAAACATTTTAAGGAAAACATGGAGTGTCTTGGAATGGAAGGGGAAGGGAGACTAATTTAAATTTCTCCCTGTTCTTAATCATGCTGCATTTCCTACTGAAGAAGGAACTGAATAAGTGTTTTCAGTGAAAAAACAAAATGATGTAGTGGGTTGCATATGAGAATTTAGGTAAATTGAACAGTTTGGGAAGAGGTTCAATGAAAATGGAGCCTGTTTTTCTATCCTGAAATTGTTAATATGATAATGTCCACTCTCCTGCATGAAGGGTACCAGAAAAAATAATACCTTTTTATTGAAATTTAGATTTGTTCAAAGAGGAAAAAAGAGAATCGGTTTATGTGTGAGATGTGACTTCCATAGCTGAAAACAGGCATGTAGAAATGTGGTTCATTTAAAGGTGCAATGTTTTATGATGCTGCTGCTTCGGATAAAAAGAGCAGGGAATAAACAGTATAAAATGTTGATGTTATAAAACATTCCATGTGAACTAACATCAATAGAGATGAATAGGGCTTTCACGTAATTAATGCCAACCTGCCTCTGTGCTGTCGTTTATTGTAGAACAGACAAAAGCAATTCAATCAGCTTTTCCAGAGCAAACCCACGCAATCTTAATTAATGGGTTAATGATTTTAGGAACAACAACAGAAAGATAATGTAGTATAGGGCTTCAAAAGTGGCTTGAAAGCTGGATTACAGATTTAAGAGATATTTTTATGTAACTGGGCCAGGGGGTAGAAACCAGATATGTTTCCTTCCCTTTCACTTGTTGTTTTTTTTTTTTTTTTTTTTTTTTACCTGAATACACCTGACTGACATTCTCTGTGCTTCATTAAAGAAATCAGGAGGTCTGGGTTTAAGTCCTGGATCTCAGTCACTAGATGTAAGAAGAATTTATTTCATCATTTATTTCTCAGTTTACCTATCATAAAATGAGGGAATTTGGTAAGATGATTAGGGTTTCCTAATAGCATTGTCAGATTAGCTCAACACAAAAGCAAAAATAAAACAAAGCAAAGTGAACATCCAGTTAAATGTAAATTCAAATTCAAATTAACACCCAGTTAAATTCAAATTCTCATGTAGGTGGGCATCCTCTATCTGGCAACATTATCTGTGATGTGTCACTCATACCCTTTCTTTATGTAAGTTTTGAACAGTCACTGAACTTGGAATCAACATATCAGGTTTTTTTTTTTTTTTTAAATATTCCTAATATATCTGGGTTGGATAATCTGGCTTTGAGTTAAGCCAAATTCAGTCTCTCCTTCCAACTATTATTTCCAATTAATTTTACTAAACATTATTTATTTTTTTACCAGCAATCCCTTTGCAGGGAAAGAAGTCAAGAGAAGAACTGGAAATGTTACTGTAATCCTGCCTTTATCCCACCCCACTTACTTCACCCCCGGAAGTGGGCTGGACCACTTCTAGAAGTATGTAGAAGGCTTACTGGCAGATCACCATCTATGACTATGTCTCTTGAGATGAAATGAATTTCATTTTGGTACTGCTCATAAAAACTTTACAGTGAAGTATAAGAAGATTTAATTCATTCATTTAATCTTGATTGAAGGCTTCATAAAAACCATTTTAAAAATAGCTAGCATGTACAGAGCTTACTATTTGCTAGAAAGTACATAAGTACTTAATGTTTATTTATTTTTTAATTTTTTTAAATTTAAATTCAATTAGCCAACATACAGTACCACATTAGTTTCAGATGTAGAGTTCAATAATTCATCAGTTGCATATAACATGCAGTGCTTATTATATCACATGCCCTCCTTAATGCCCGTTACCTAATTACCTCACCCCCCACTCCCATCCCCTCCAGCAACCCTGTTTGTTTCTTACAGTTAAGAGTCTCTCATGGATTCTCCCTCTCTCTAATTTCTTCCCATTCAGTTTTCCTTCCCTTTCCCTATGATCCTCTGTGCTGTTTTTTATATTTCACATATAAGTCTCACTTAATCCACTCCTCAATCCTATGAATTAGTTTCTATTATCACCACCTCATTTTACAGATGAAGAAACTAAGGCACAGAAATGTTGAGTAATTTGTTTAAGATCACACAGTTGTTTTTTGTTTGTTTGTTTGTTTGTTTTAAAGATTTTATTTACTTATTTGACAGACAGAGATCACAAGTAGGCAGAGAGGCAGGCAGAGAAAGAGGAGGAAGCAGACTCCCCGCGGAGCAGAGAGACCGATGTGGGGCTCGATCCCAGGACCCTGGAATCATGACCTGAGCCGAAGGCAGAGGCTTTAACCCACTGAGCCACCCAGGCGCCCCTAAGATCACACAGTTTTAAAAAACAAAGTCAGCACCTGAAACCCAGACTGGGTGGCTCCAGTGTCTGTGCCTTTAACCATAATATTAGAGGAATCTTGTCATCAATGTCAGCCCAGCACCGCTGGCTGCTGAAGAAAGTAATCAATCAAAAGTGAAAAGGGACACTGAAAATCCTGTCAAGTTGAAAAGAGAATGCCTATCTACCTTACAGAATATGTGACACACATATAGTTGATATATGCATGGTTGATATTATATATGTTTATGCATTTATATCAAGCCCACTTTATATATAGACATGGATATATCTGGAAGTCAAGACATGCAAGACTGAGTGGCAGATGAACATTTTCTCTAGTGTCTTTCTTGCCATATTCCTTATGTTGTTGACTTTCCCCTTTTTGCTGTACTGTCGCATAAAGATCAATTCAGTGCTTCTTTCAGCAAACTTTTACTGAGTGAATACTGTGTTCTAGATACTGTTTTAGGCCTTGAAATATAAATATGTACAAGGCAGGTTTCTTTAATAATACTGGTGATGATTGGCTCTGTGGAGGGGTGATTGAGACCAAGAGAGCAAACTTTAGGCAGCCCTTGTTTAAGAAGTGGGGAGGTAGAGAGTGCATATGACATATTAAAAAGAGTTTCCCAAACAAAGAACTTCTTTGGAAGCACCCTTGAAAGCAGTGCCTCAACAAGAAAAGAAGCAATAAAATAATAAAAGCAAGCACTAACAGGAAGAAACAAATACAATTAGTGAAGTAAGGTAATATTAGAATTTAGGTCTAGCTATGTGTAAAACTGACCAAAGTAACAGTCATTTAAATAAGATGTTATAAGTAGAATAATGACCTTTCCAAAGATGCCCCCAGCCTAATCTTAGAATTCATGAATATGTTACATTACATAGTAAAAGAGAGTTTGCTGATGTGATTAAGTTACAGATGTTAACATAAGAAGAGGACCATGGGGGCGCCTGGGTGGCTCAGTGGGTTAAAGCCTCTGCCTTCGGCTCAAGTCGTGATCTCAGGGTCCTGGGATCGAGCCCCACATCGGGCTCTCCGCTCAGCGGGGAGCCTGCTTCCCTCTCACTCTCTGCCTACTTGTGATCTCTGTCTCTGTTAAATAAATAAATAAAATCTTAAAAAAAAAAAAAAAAGAAGAGGACCATGGGTGATGTGCATGCAATGTAATTACAAGGATCCTTATAAGGAGACATGATGAGTGAAGGAGTGATTGGAGTGATGCAAGGAAGGGGCCATAGCCCAAGGAAGGCAGGTGACTTCTAGATGCTGGAAAAGGCAGGAAAACAGATCTATCCCTAGGGCCTCCAGAAGAAATGCAGTGCTGTCTGAACCTTGAATTTAGAACTTCTGACATCTGAAACTGAACCATAATAGATTTATTGACCCCACTAAGGTTGTGGTCATTAGTTATAGGAGTCATAGAAAACAATATACAAGGGATAAGTTATCTCTCTCAAGTAAGAATTAAGTGGTAAGTGGTCCAGGGTTGGTGGGAGAGTTTTGTTGCCCCAAGTTGCCAAAAAATCCTGGCTGTTTATATCTTGTTAATCTTAACTTCTTAAGGGTGTTTCTTTCATTGATGGTCAAAATGTCTCAGAATTACATATATATTTCAAGTAGGTGGTTGAAAGAAGAGGAAAAGAAAGGTCATGTCCTTACTTTTTAAGTATGTGTTCCAGAAATTGCACACATCTTTTCTCACATATCTTTGCCCAGAACTGTATCACATGGTCATGTGGCAAAAAATCTGGGAAATGTGGTCTTGATTTTGGGTGATTGTGTGCTGAACTAAAAGCCAGGGGCTCTGTCACTGTAGAAAAAAGGGATAATGGATATTGGAGATAACTAAGCAAGTAACTTAATAAAGTCATTATCCCTCTTAATAAAATAAAAAAGTATAGGACAATCCATGCTCTATATTACCAATGATACCAACAGATGTGGGGAGGTACAGAGGGAGATAAAAGATACATGAGAACATGTTAAAGTTCCTGTCCGGTTAAGGAAAATACATAAGATATTGATTCACTTTTTAAATGCTTGTGTTTTAAATATAGTTATATATCTTGATACTTTAAGAATAACCCCAGAATATTAAAAATATAATGCATAATTTTTGAGCAACCAGAAAAACTGATCTATCCAACTAAAGGTATATTGGAAGGAAAAATAATTGGACAAATTTTCTAAACAAAAGACAAAAAACTATTTGGAAGTAGTAAGTTCTAACACAGTAGTAGTTACACCAAATATAAGTGGATTATAGTCACCAACTCCAAACAGACTCTTTCAGATGGGATTAAAAACAACATCCACCTTTATGTGATCAATGCAAGCTACCCTTTTCCCCCTAAAGTACATAGAAAGATTAAAAACAAAGGCGTAAAGAAAATACTAGACATGATCTGATAGTAAGTCAGAATAGCAATTTCAAAGTTGAACAAATTAGAAGTGGAAAACAATTGTGATCAGAAGAAAAGATACATGTAATAAACTGATAACATGAACAACAGATCAAGAATATATAACAATCATAAACATATTTGCTTCCAACATACCAATGTATGTTCAAAATGTATAAAGTGGCAACTGATGAAACACTGGTAGAATAAAGGTAAATTAATATCTGAAGCTGGGGTCCTTGAAAACTGTTTGCTCAAACAGGTAGAAAGAATCACAGACATAAAAAAATGTGAACAACATTTAGATGAAAATTTGGTACTTAAAATACATCTGTGGGAATAAAAATTAAGGTAGGTTTCCACTAAAAAAGAAAAACAGCACTAACATAACATTATCCCAAACAAATGAGGAAGAAGAAAATTATAAAGTTGAGATAAAATTAATGAAATAAAGAACAATAACAATATATGGTTGAGTATAAACAAATAAATTTGGGCTCTTCAGAATGATGAATAAGATATATAGGCAACTAGTAATGTTGGTAAAACTGATAAAGAAAGGAGTGCCTGGGTGGCTCAGTGGGTTAAAGCCTCTGCCTTCGGCTCAGGTCATGATCCCAGGGTCCTGGGATCGAGCCCCGCATCAGGCTCTCTGCTCAGCAGGGAGCCTGCTTCTCCCCCCCCCGCCCCCCCACCCCACCTGCTTCTCTGCCTACTTGTGATCTCTGTCTGTCAAATAAATAAATAAAATCTTAAAAAAAAAAACTGATAAAGAAAAGAAAAAAAAGATATATATTCACAAAAAACAGAATTAAAAATAAAAGCTATTACTATAGATGTAATGAATGATGTATAATTATAATCATAGGTGTGACTTATAATGATATAATTATAAGCATAATGGAGATTAGAAAACAATGAATATTATTAAGGATCTATTAATTGATAAACCTAGGTGGAATAGATAAAAATAATTTTTAAGCCATAATCAGCAGAAGAAATAGGAAATTTAAAATTAAAAAGATCAATTTTAAAGTACATAATAGAAATGGAAATGATTATTGAGAAGTCCTCATTTCAACCTTTACCTTTTACCAAAATCTCAGGCTCAAATAATTTATAAGTGATTTCTTAAAAAAATTAATAAATAAGTAATCTTCTTTAACAGATTATCCTAGGCAGTAGAAGAATAAAAGAAGCTGAGTTGCCTAAATCATTATTTACTGAGTCTAGTTTAACACTGATTTTTTTTGGCATATAAAAATGTTATCTGTAAAGAAAATTATAGGCCAATTTTATTTATAAACAGATGTGAAAGTCCTAGAGTAATTATTAGATCACAAATTACAGCATTAGGTTTTTTTTTTTTTTTTTAAAGATTTACTCATTTGAGAGAGAGAAAGAGAAAGAGATCATGTGTCAGCAGGAGGAGGAGCAGAGGGAGAAGGAGGGAACCTTCAATCCCCAGAGAATCATCTGCTGAGTACAGAGCCCACCCCAGAGCTCAATCTCAGGAACCTGAGATGATCATGACCTGAGCTGAAATCAAGAATCAGATGCTTAACTGACAGAGCCATCAAGGCACCCCAACAAATTACAACATTACTTTAAAAAATTAACATATAATGTATTATTTGTCACAGGTACAGGTCTGTGAATCATCAGGCTTACAAACTTCACATCCCTCACCATAGCACATACCCTCCCCAATGTCCATAACCCAGCCACCCTATCCCTACTCCCCCTCCCCCCAGCAACCCTCAATTTGTTTTGTGAGATTAAGAGTCTTTTATGGTTTGTCTCCCTCCCAATTCTTTTTAAAAAACAATATGTTGATTTATAAGGAAATCAATCACATGCTTAATTTAATAGAGATAGAAGATTATTGAATAAAATTCAGTTCCTACTTATAATACAATTTTTAAAAATATTTTATTTATTTATTTGAGAGAGAGAGAGAGGGCCTGTGAGAGAAAGCACAAGCAATGGAGGGAGAGGGAGAAGGAGACTCCACTTCTGGGCAGGGAGCCCAATGTGGGGCTCAATCCCAGGATCCTGAGATCATGATCTGGGTCAAAGGCAGATGCTTAACAGACTGAGACATGCAGTCACCCTTGATAAAATAACTTTTTTACAAAGTTAGACATAGAAGAGAATCTGATTAGCTGGTTAAAGTCAATATATGAAAAATGTCCAGCAAACATCTTATTTAAGGATGAAATTTTAGGTATATTTCATATAAGACTAGGAAGCTTTGTGTCACCACCACTGGTTTACTTTCATGCTAAAGAATATAACCAATTTTATAAAACAAGAAACAAAATGAAGAATAAATATTGGAAGGGAAAAATGTTTCAGAAGACATACCCATTTATCAAAACTAAGATAATCTTTTACGCTGTTTGGTACAGAACCCTAGTTCTGGATAAAAGATGATCTTATAACAGTCAACAGAATTCTCACCAGGAATAATAAAATATATTTGTCATTTCACAGGAGACCAATAAAACTTTAAAATATAAATACATTAATCTAATAAAAATCATGCAAGATGATTTTGGAGAAATTACTATCTGTACTAAAAGGCATACAAGAAGATCTGAGTAAATGTAGAGATAAACCATGTTCATGGATGGGATGAGTTAACATTTTAAAGACATCAAATTTTCCTCAATTCAATAAATAGTGCATGGAATTCTAATAAGTACTTCTGCAGAGGAACTTGAAATAGTGGGTCTAAAGTATGTTTGGAAAAACAGAAGTCCATAAGTAAAGGACAGTTTCAGAATAGAAAAGCAAAAGGGAATATTTGCCATACCCTATATCACCAGATAATAATAAAAGAAAATAGTGTGGCTTATAACAAACAAATAAAATAATGTAACAGATTAAAGGGCCATAGATAGTCCCATAAAAATATGGTACAAAATTAAGGTAACTATTTGAGTTAGTCTGGGAAAGCCCTAATTTATGCCTGTTGGTCTAGCAAAATTATCATCATAACACCTTTTACTCTCAAATTTCTCTCAGTTTGGATTATAAATTATATGATGTTCTTATATGTAATAGATTGTCATAATAAATCAATGGAAAAAAGACAGGTTTTTTTTCTTAAACATACTGTATGGTTTAAGTGGCTTAGCAAATGGAGAAAAAAGGAAATTGATAAAATTTTGAATGTATTAAACACCTAGGTATACAGGTAGATTATAAATCATTAAGAAATTATTGAAAAACACCTTGGTGATTTTGGAGTGGGAAATGATTTCTTGAGCAGTACCCAAAAAAGTCCAAACTAAAGTGAGAAAATGGATTTAGCTACATAAAAATTAAGAATTTCTGTTCAATGAAGGACACTGTAGATAAAGATAGCAGATGGGAAGACAGACTGGGAGAAGATAATTACAACACTTAAAACTGACAAGGGATTAATATCTAGAATAATTAGGCAATTCCTGCAAGTCAACAAGAAAAAAAGATGAATTAACAAAGAATACGAATAGGGGATTCACAGAAGGGGAAACCCAAATTACCTACGTGCTCATGAAGAGATCCCCAACATCACAAGCAGTCAGAGGGATATAAATTAAAACCACAATGAGACTCATCTTACACCCATCAGACTGATAAAAATTAGAAAGTCAGATGGTAACACTGTTGGCACAGATGTGAAGGGAGAATCCTCATGCACTGCTGGGGGGAGTATAAACTGGTGAGCCATTCTGGACTGCAATCTGTCAGGAAATTGAATATATGTGAATCCTGCAACCTAGAAATTCCTCTTGTGGACCTAGAGAAACACAGGGTCATAAGAGACATATACAAGGATAGTGAGAGCATGAGAGTTTGGGTAAGGAGATGTTGCTCTATGAAAACATTCAGAGAGAAACAGACCACCCTAAACTGGAGCTGGCTTTCTGGGTCTGCAGGCTTGTATTTCCTGCTGAATCTTTATTAAGTAGGAAGCAGTGATGGCCCCATTCCACCTAGTCCTAAGGCATTTTGTCAAGGCTCAGAAATAGCCCTCTCCTGGCACTCTCTAAAATTTTCAGTGCCCTATTAAGAAAAGTGTCTAGGAAGTGAAATACATTGAAAGTGTTAGGAATTCAGTGAAACATTTAAAAAAGAGGATGTGATCTCAGGGAGAGGGCAATTCTTAACTCGGGGGAAGTGATAGGGTATAGGTTTCAGTGACAGCACAATAAGAGAGAAATCCATGACATCATTGAGTGTAGACATTTGGAGGCTCCATACAAGTTGGAGACCCCTTCTGCTCTTTTCCTTTGCACAGCGAAAGGAAAACTACTTCATACATGATTATGGCTGTGAAAACATGTACCAAGAGCCAAAAGTCTTTTCAGTTTTAGTGGAAATCTAGTTTTGAACACCAGGTTATTATGAGAGAAGTTTCGCTTGCCTTCTGTCATTTCCGGGAAGCCAGGAAAATAGGTGAATTTTTTTCTCATCCAGATGGCACCCCAGGAAGGAGCTCATTCTCAGGTAGCTTCCTTTCTGGCTTTTAAAATTTTTCCTAGAACACAGAACATTAGAGCTGGAAGTTTCCAAGAAGTCAACTGACACAACACTAGCCCACTATGGAATTCTCTCTACAGACATCCATTCCCTAAGAAGTTTAACCTCAAGATTCTTCTGGAAACAGGGCATCAATCCATTACTTTAGGGCACATCTTCCCATCCTTAGGAAAGCTGTGTAAGCCCCTCCTGATAGAGGTTATGACAGAAAAGCCGCCTCCCTATTACTCAGGGGTCAAGTTATAACTATTGGATCTTACCTCCTCCATGAAGTGAGAGTTCATATTCCTTATCAATCTTGTCTTCTGTAGGAGGTCCTCATTGTGGTGGATGAATGAAATGAATTTTAATGAAGATGAATTAATTTCAATGAAAATAAATGACTTTAATCTTCCTTTAGACATTTAAGAAAACAGAGAATAGTGAATCTCTACCCCTCTCTAACCATCCCCCCAATTATTTTCTGGTGTCCCCAGAGGTATACCTATGGCTGCGCAGATACACCTCCTCAGCCTTGGTTGCCAAAGTGCCTGTTTTCCTGGTAGTTTCCTCACTGCTCTGCCACTGGTGAGCTTCATGAATGGTGCCCAGGGAGATAAACCAAGGGTTTTCTTGAGGATCTCTCTTGGTCTTTTAATCCCACCTCAGACTGTTTCTTTGTTTCCTGCTGTGACTAAGGCCCTTGACATCTACCAATGGAATCAAAATGCCCTTCTGTCTACCATTAAAAGCACTCTGTGCCTGCCTGCCGCAGCTTCTGCCACCACTGATACCGGTGTTCTGTTGCGATGTCTGCCTGATGGGGACATCATCGCAGATATACATTGTCTCCTACCTTTATGCCATTGTCTCTTCCACTGGTCCCACAGTGGTGTGACCACTTACTCCAAAGCCTCATGGACACGATGGGCAAAAACACTCCATTTAGGTCTTATGTGCAGGTCGTCTTTCCCCAGGATTTAAGCACAGGTTGCTAGGGACTGAGCTGAGTGATTAGTCTTAGAGAAGGCACTGATGATCACCAATACCATTCCTCCTCGCCAGCTCAGAGGCAGTTGCAGGCATCTCTGTCTGGGTTTTGGCTACTATTCCTTAGAATGACTTATTTCCCAGGACACTCCTCTATAGGCTTCCTCAGACTTGTTGCAACTTTAGGTTGCGAAGAGCTATAACTAGAGCTGGGACCCCTTTGCTCAGGGAATGCTGGAAGTACAGACCAGCACAGCCATTTTAGGATAGCATTGTCCCCTCTACTTCCTATCTCTTCCTTTCTCCCTTCTCTGCTTCTCTCTCTCTTTGTTAAGGGGAAACCCACTTACCCCTAGAAATTGATTCGTTTTATAAGTTGGATTCTCACTTAGCATGGTCCTTACCTTTCTTAACCTTACCTCAGGGTCCAAGATGATGAGCTAAAAGCTGCTCCTGTCATTCAGGAAAAATACAGCACTGTGGCTATGGATCTGGTCTCTGAAATCAGAGTCTCAAGTTCAATTCCTAATTCAGTCCCTTTCTGGCTTTGTGGTTTGGGCATACTGCATCCATCATCAGTTTCAGTTTGACTTTACCTGTAAAAGGAGAAAGCAATTATTACCCACTTCACAGGACTGTTGTTAGGATTAGGTAAGACATATGTCATGTAGCATCCAATATCTGGGGGCTACTACTGTTATTAATTAGGGAGAAAAACCCAAACCACACACAGGGCATGGGTGAGGTGCTCAAGGCTTCAACTGCCACATTCAAGTGGGGAGATGAATGCTTCCCAGTCTGAGTCATTCACTCAGATGCTGGCAATTTTCTGCCCTATTACCTGATGATGGGGCCCTCTGGTGGCAGAGGATGGTGTGATCTCTTTTCCTGAATACACTAGTCTTTCAAATGAGGAAAAGGACCCAGTAGATTCTGCAATGGCACGAAAGGCCTTGGATTCACATGCTGAACCATTTTTCCATGTTGTTACAGGTCTGTTTATTTTATCAGGATGCTGAATGTTAGGTATAAAACTGGACGCAAATCTCAAGCCTAATGATTTGGATATTGATATAAAAATCAACTTCCCTACCCCCAAGCCTGGGGGATCCTTCTGGGTCATTAATACCAACCTTAGAGATCTGTTTCTGAACCAGTGGGCTGCTCCATACAGTGAATTGCATTACCTGTGGGGCATCAGGGCTGGTTAAGTCCTTAAGAAGCCCTAAGCATTACAAAGCTAAAATCTCTCATCTTTTGGAATTGAGGAAAACAAACAAAACAAAACAAAAACAACATTCAAGTCATAAAATAAGTATCAGAAAGTCAAAGGAAGGTGAGCTTCCCCCATAATAACAACCTTAATGTATTTTTTGAACTATCAAGAATAAATCTCTTTCCCAATTCCTTGCTTTTTGGTAGCATTTGTTTTTCTACTATCTTAGCATATGGTTTATTCCCTTTTGAGTCATCTATGTCTGCGAGACATGTAGGAAGTTGTAAGTCAGAGGTGATTAAAAATCTTGGTAATCTTTTCCATCTCGATGGTGTTCCATAATTTATAGATTGCTTCGCTAGCCATTGTCTCAGAAATCTCACACTGACTTAAAACACTCAAAACACTGGTTTACAGTAGATTTTCAATAAAGGAAAATGAAGCTTGAACGAGGAGGAGCAAGGAGGACATATTATCTTATGTCTGTGCAGAAGGAAGTAGAGTCCCAGAGAGGTTATGTAAATCACTGGGCCAGCAGGAAGTAGAGTTGGCCCTTGTGTCCAGGACTTCTGACAGCTTCTTTACTTTATTTATTTATTTTTTAAGATTTTATTCATTTATTTGACAGACAGAGATCACAAGCAGGCAGAGAGACAGGCAGAGGGGGAGGAGGAAGCAGGCGCCCTGCGGAGCAGAGAGCCCGATGCGGGGCTGGATCCCAGGACCCTGGGATCATGACCTGAGCCGAAGGCAGAGGCTTTAACCCACTGAGCTACCCAGGCGCCCCGACAGCTTCTTTATATCATAGCTCAGCTCCATGGGGCCCACTGAAAATCCCTGGTGAAAAGGAACTCAGTCTTACTTGAAGAAAATTATGCAACACAACAGAAAATAAAATACTTTCTTTAGGAATTTTGATAAAGCATCATATCACAATGCATAATCAGCTAAGGCTGGGAGGAACCTCATTTTCTAGAGGAAGGAAACTGATGTCCAGGGAAAGGGAGAGTGTGACTTGTGTGAGATGCGTGGGGGCTCACTGGCAGGACTGATACTGGAACTCTGGTCTCTGCCCAAAGATCTACACAATGGGGGCAGCTGAGATGAGCCAGAGTGGACCTACTTCCCGTGGCCACTTGTGGCTGGAAACACTGAGCATACTGTTCACACATTGTTTATTCTGCAAATATTTTGTAAAGCAAAAGAGAATGCTGCTGTGGTACATACTAACTCTATGGTATTTCTACTTTCACCTGGCTTTTAAGGTCAAAGTTAAATGAGTCCTGCTCAGAAAACAGAGGAAAGAACATATAGACTAAATCCAAACTAAGAGGAATGGTAATTTTGAAGCACAAAATACCCAATGATGTCTGAGTTTTTATGAAAATAAGATTCTGTTTTTATCTTATAAAAACAGAGAGAGGGCAAAACAGAGAGGGTACAGATTAAAAAGGGCACAAAAGGGGTGCTGCAAAGCCCCAAGACTAGGAATTAAGGGTGTCAGTTTGTAAGAGGCTCTCAACAGTTCCACTGGCTTTCTTTGGGACTGGGACCTGGTACAAGCAATTTCTTTCTAAGCCTCAGTTTTTCCATCTGCTAAAATGACAAGGTTGGGCGATGTATCACACAGGCCCTTTATAGGATTTGACCTTCTGTGACATTAAGTGCTCTCTTTATTTTTCATATTTTCACCCCAGATGAAAGAACAATTTGTTGATTTACTAAGAAGCAGACCGTCACCAAAGTCAATCCTCTACTTCACCTATTGAAATTTTTTGGGCGACAACTGACTCTGGGGACTGGCTTGTGTATGTTGAAAGCCTGCCATTCACCACCTCAATTTCGGCAGTGGAATGGCATTGGAATTCTATGACGCCCACTCTTTTGAATTGGAGAAGGGCATGGTGACATTGGCATTTCTGCTTGGGGCTAGTGGTTGAATCACCCTTTAAAACTAGTAGTTGGGTTGAGATCCAAAGATGGCTACTGACTGGAGCCAAAAGTTTCCACAAGGATGTCATTAAGAGAAGTGACTTTCATTACCAGAGGAGAAAGTCGGCTCTCTAGAAGTAAGGCGGTCTGTGAATGACGAGTGCCATCTACAGCATTTGAATTAAACCCACTAGTCAGGATTGACACAAGGTCCTTAATTTTTTTTCATCTCTCATCTGATGACCCAATGTCAAGGTTTTACTGCTGTCTGTAATAGGCCAGATAACAGGCACAAGGCAGATATCTGGGAAATGTTTGATAAATAAATGAATCTTGATGTCCAGAATCAAAGAGTGAATAAGGAAGAAAGAGAGGATGTGTGTATGTCAAAGAGTAAATACAAGGTAGCCCATGACCTGTGCTATAAAAAAGAGATAAGTCAAGTATCACAGGGGCTTCAGAGCTAGAGAGATTATGTGGCTGGAACATTATGAAAAAGAAGGAATTTGAGCTGCGCCTTGAAGGACAGGTCTGCTTTTCATACCTAAGGAGGGTAAAGAGTAGGGAGAGGATAGCCCGGTTAAGAGAGCATAAGTAAGGTTAGAAAGGATCTATATTGTGTGTAGAAAAGAGCTGTGGTCTAGGGTACCTGAAGTGGAGAAGAAGTTTAAAAAGGTCAGTTGGTGGCCTTACTGGGAAAAAACTAGGATGACAGAATCTTTGGATTTCTGTGGGAAATGGACAGCCCCTGGATCTTTTTGGAGAAGGGGCACCATATGATCAGAACAGAGGATCAGAGTTAATTCATTTAGACCTATAATAACAGTACTCCACGAGAGGACCATAGTGTTAGATTTTATGTCAAAATGTGATTTGCTCTTTGAAAGTGTAATGCTCATCCTGGGTTAGGAAAAGGATTGGTATTTATGGAATATTAATATTTCTGGAAAATGACCAAATAAAACTCTGCTACCCTGGATGATCTAATTTATCTAGCATAAGCAGAAATGTACTCTTAGAGAGTTTTTTTAACCATGCCCTTCACTGGCTAAGGTCTATTTTTAATCAATGCTCGTATATATATTTTTAAAGCACTACACTAAAGATAAACATCCTGTATGGCAAAATGGTATTTTAGTTCTAAGAGCACTAAAGGTCTTCCCAAACAAATATCATTTTATTTTCAGCGTTACTATCTAACTGCCAATGGCATAGCCTTCAAGTACAAGGGTTACAGTGAATTCATCTATGGCCAGGTCTACTTTTCCCTTTCATCTGTAGGAGTGAATGACTTAGGTAATTGCTATTCATCACTAGAGGAAAAGAAGGACTATAAGGCTCAAAAATTTTCTAAATAATCAGGATTTATGCATTTGATGGCATAAATGAAAAAGAGGATAGATATTGAAATTAGATGTCTGGGTTCAGTTTTGATTCTGTCAGTTATTATTAGTGATGCTGGAACAGGTCATTAGCTCTCTAAACCTCAGTTCTTAGTCTGTCAAATGGGAAAATATCTGTATTGTACCTAGAGTAGAAGCTGGCATAGAGAAACTATCTGCTAAGCTGTAGCTATTTTAATCATTGTCATTGTCACTAATACATAGTTACCCTAGATTGCCTGTCCGCATGGTAAAAAGTTACTTGTAGGATAACTGAAATGATTTCGCATTCCTGAGCAGTCTTGGATCACAGCCACAAGGACTGTACTGGAGGGGAGGAGCCTGGGACCGAGTGGGTTGGAGACTGAGGAAACTTGCCTGCTGCAGGAACTTGGCACTGGGGTAGGCTGTGGTCTCCATTCGAGGGTCCAATATCCACACTAAGCTCAGGCAGGGACTGGAGCCAGAAAAGGAAGGCTAAGTAGGAAGGTACAGAAGAGTAAAGGAAAATCCAGTGGCAGGAGGGTGCTGCCCAAGGTCAGGGGGAGAGGCAGGATCCAGAGGGTGTAGGGCCTTGGCGAGAGCTCCTATAAAGGGAACCGGCAAGAGCTCTGCAGACTCCTGGGGCCTCTCAAACACACAGGGTGTGGGGACCGAGGCAAAAGCTCAGTTGAATTGTAATTGGGGATCGATCAGTGGTTCGTTTTGGGCATACTGAAATTCTAGATCAGTGACAACAAGGTTTAATTTCAGGGTCTATGTCAGTAGGCAGGGATTGTTGGTAAGCTCTCTGCTCCTCGCAGGGCCCCAAAATCTACAAAGCCTGGGAGGACTCAGAGAGCAGAGTGTGGTCCAGTAAGGCTGATGATCCGGTCTGTGTGTCAGGACTGTTGCAAAGATCTAGCGAGTGGATATAGGAGGCAGAGCTGGTTATTTCTTGGGGAAGTATCTAGGAAAATTTTCCTGGCCTGAGTTGTAGGGAATAGTTATGCAGGGAGTTCTTTAAGTCAAAAGCCCAGCAAAGAAAAACAGGGAAAGGGGAATGATTCATTGGACAACCAGGGAAACCGAAAGATTGTGTAAAAGAAACATCACAACAGGGTTTTTAAGTCTTCTCTAAAAGATTTACCAGTTTCTTTTTAAAAAGTTCTAAGATTAAAGATATTTTCCATTATGCTTTTCCTGTACTGGAACCTGCCCAGGGAATGCAATTTTTGTTTTATGGCTATTAGTCAACTCTTTCAACTGCCTCCTTACCACCCCAAGACATTGGTATAAAAACTCACCCTTCTTCATTGAGCCCAGAGGGGAAGCGGAGAAGTATTGGAATGAGTAAGACCCCTATTTAAGGCAGAGAAAGGTTTTGAAATCCAGGTAGCTTAATTTTTTTTTCTTTCTTTTTCTGAGGATACAGGTATGGCTCTTTCTATCAAGGCCAAGTTGGTAGAGGATGCTTTGAGAATTGATATCAAAGTGAGAGATTTAACATGTGCATTACTGAGACCTGTGTTTGTGTGCATGTAATATGGTCTTTCAAAAATATATATTTGCCCTAACCAAATCTTTTTTCTTTTTCTTTTTTTTTTTTAAATGAAGTTTTACCTGGTATTCACTTACTCTGGACCAAATTCAAAGTGTTGTGTGTGGACACTAAAGCCAAAATAGGAGGTCCTGTCCCCATGTTACCAATGAACTATGAGATGGCGTCTCCTCATCCCCAGTGCCAAGGCCTCCCCACCACCGGGTGCTGCCTTCCTTCCGGTGTCCTCTCACATTCCTTCTTTGTTCTGAAAATTTTGTTGTGTTCCCCACCTAGGTTGGGGTTCCCAAAGCAGACCCTGAGACAAGAATTCATGTGAAAGCCCATTTTTAAAAAATCATTCCCAGGAGCAAATCACAAGGCGTTAGGGAAGTAGGACCCCGAAGGAAGCAGAGGAAGGCAAGCCAGGGTGTTTCATTCCTGCTTCCATCACTGTAAAAACCAGAGGTATTCCTGCTGTTCTCTCTCTCTCTCCCTCATTTGGGTGTAACTCCTTTTCAGCACAGAGATGGGCCCAATAAAGAGGCCTCAGTAGATGTTAAGTAGATAAATGAATAGTCTCCTTCCAGCTGAAGTAATCTCTCTCCCCTATGAACTTTCTGTGACTACATCATTTCCTTTGAATCATAATTATTTATATGCATATGCTAAGTGCCCTGTTCATTTATAAGCTCCTTGAGGTCAAGAATCATGTTGGATTCCCCATGACAGAACCTAGCCTGGGTGTTTGACATGATAAGGACCCAGGCAAAGCCAGTTGGAATGGTTGAAACATCCTCTGATAGATGAACAGCTTGAATGCACAGTCCTAGACCAGGTTGGGATTTTTAGTTTTTATTCATGTTCATACCTACTCCTTTGGGGCTACATGGTCTCGGGCTACCATCAAAATGATTGCAGAACCTTTGGAACACTTCAATGTCATGTAAATTTAAAAGATACACAATCCTAAGTGCCTGAGATTTTTTTACCCTTACTCATGCTTTACTCTTCCAATGGCATCTCGAGGTTTGCTCCCACCCCCAAGGGGAATGATTTCTGAAATGTAGGAATTAATCACTCTTGCTTCCTTCTTGAAGCATTGCTAAATTAATGCTTGACATCACATCTATCATCCTTCCTCTAAGCTATCTAGGCCCATTAGGATTAGGGAGTGTCTGAGAACATGGTACAGGCTAAGTAAAAAATATTCCGTGGGAATCAGTAAGCGAATCCAAAAATGTTCAATACACAGCAGCATTTGAGGCCCTGGGATTATTATTCTTTGTGTTGCTAGCACATGATATATGTACATTTCAGCATCCAAGTGCTTGCTGGTGTTTGCACTGGTACCCCATCTCTCCATGTCTAAATTGTTAGAGTGGAAAGTATCTCCTCTGGGCTGTAACACATGCACAAAAAGATTTTGGGATTGGAAATCATTTCATAAAACTCCAGCAGTTTTGTTTTGTCTAGACACAAGGCAATAAAAAGGAAAATCATCAGAGATGATAATAAGTTGGCATATATAAGAGGGAGTACTTCGTATAGAGCCATGATCTTTTTGTTGTTGTTTTTTACACATTCTGTGGCCTCACTTCTAGAATCTGATCACCTTCTGCAAATCCTTTAATGATTCTCCTGTGTGGCCCAAGAGAGAAAGTAATAACAGCTATGGGCAAAACTTTCACTGAAACAAACAAGTGGAATAAAACAAAAAAAATTTAAAAAATAAACACTAAATAAAATAGAAATTAAACGACCCACTGGTAGGATACAAGAAGGGGTTGTTCTCATTTCTGAAGCACAGTTCCTATTTTTGTATGGATCTTAACACAAGAATATGGCAGGAACCTCTAGATCTTTGAAATCTTTCTTTGCATTGTGTGTTGACTGAAATGAAGTTGTGAGTTCTGTGTGAGTGGATTGTTGGCTAAAAAGATGCCTTAGGGATTATGTAACACCCTCCCACCTACATGGCCTCTACAAGATGAATGAGGCCTCAGAAATGACAGGTAATTTAAATATTTGCTAAAGCCAAAGTTTTAACCCGGCACCCTGGGTTCTTTCTACCACCTCACAATTTGCTCTCCTTGAAGCCATCCGTGACCAGCTCACCAATGGTTCCCTTCTGTGTGATCAAGGAGTACAATCTTGGGCAAGCAACTCTCCACAATATAGTTTGGCCTCAAATGACAGTGTAATAGAAAGTAGAAAGTGAAAAAATTAGCTACTTATTATACCGTGGTGCCAAATACCCAACCTAACTGAATTATCTTTTATTCTGTATATTTATAACTGTGTATGTACGCCTTTGTGGGCCCATAAAGCATCCCATGGGATCAAGGGATTTAGTAGGATCAGGGACTGTTAAAATTCATTCAGTCTCCACAAATAAGGAGTCCCAACAAAGAGGCCTGCATTATGAAACTGTTTTAAGAAAAATAATCCTTAATGATGGTTTCTTAAAGCTGTTGCTTTCTTGGGAAAGAAATAGGTTGTCTGTAAAGGTGATTTACCCAGCATGTGACTAACTTAAACCAGCTGTATTTAAAACATACACTCAGGCTTTATCCCTGAGGCTGGGGAAGAGCTGGATGATTTGTGCTTTTGCAGCTCAGGCTGAATTGGTGAAATGGACCTCAAAGTATATGAGTTAGAAGACATGCTCAGAGACACTGAGAAAGGCCCATATGCACAGAGACTGGTTCACAAGCAAGATGTAGCAAACTCAGACTGCAGTAATTTCATTTAGATAATTGTCTTTCTCTGATCATATTTAGTTTTGTCATTCCAGGTACTAACACTGAGATACCAATGATCATGAGGGTGTCCCAGGGAATATATGCACCATTTTTGACTCTATCATTTACTAGCTCTATGACCTTGAGCAAGTTGTTTAATCTCAAACTTCCATTTCCTAATATCTACAATGTAGGTAATGGTATTTCCAATTCACAGGATTGTTACGAGGATTACATGAGATAGTCCCAAGTAAGTGCTCAGCACATAGGTGGTCTCAAAAATAACAATAAGAATAATTAATATTTACTGAATACTTTCTAGGTAGTAGGCACATTTCTAAACACATGGATTAATTCAATTAAATACTTCAAACAACTCTATGAGATAGATAATATTATTGCTTCGATTTTAGGGGTGAGGAATTTGAGGTACAGAGAGGTTATATAATTTGCCTAGGATCGTGTAACCAGTAGTTCTGTGGCTGGAATTCAAACCTTGACAGTCTGGCACTGGAAGCACTTACAGGTTAATTATTATTGTATTGTTAAAACAATACATAAGGACAGATTAAGACATTGCATAAATTGCATGCAGAGTAACTAATAATCTAACAAATGTGCATTGAGGAAAGGGAATTTTCCCAGATTCAAGCCAAGGATTCAAGGCTCAGAGTCTTCGGGGGAATATAGGGAGTTTGAGTTGTTAGTATCTAAAGTCAAAGGCACATATGCAGGAGATGAGGCTGGAGAAGTACCAAGTCATGAAGCTCTTGTGATGAAAAGTTGTGATATGGAGCCAAATCTTATCCTACACTTGAAGAAGAGTCAAAGAAGGGTGAGAGTTTTCAGGTAAGAAAATATGAACACAAGATTTGAAGTAGGGATGGTACAGACCAAGATAAGACTATAAATTAGAGAGCTAGTTAGCAAGTAGAAGAAGCTGATAAAGCCTGATGAAATTCTTTTAGAGAATTGTCTCTCTTTCATCATGTGCTACCTTGGAAAGGCTGTTTATCAAAGAACTCTCCCTTCTTTTGGCCAAGGGATGGGTCTGTGACAAATGTAGGCAAAGGACCCTTTCCTCTGTGATTTCAGTCCTGAAAGTATAATCCAAGGTTAGGAAAAAGAAAAGTTTCCTGTCCACTCATTTCAGTGGCAAGGTTGATGAGACGCTCAAGAAGTTTCTCCTGGTAAGACTTCTGGGGTTGTCTGTCGTTGACCTGTCAAACCTGATTCTTTCACCTGCTACTCCCTTTCCCCCCAATTCTGTGAGTAACCCCTCTTTTTACACTAACATTCTTCATAAGTTTCAGTTAGTTTATCTTACCTATAGTCATAGTCCTAAAGAATATAGAAATTGATCCAGGAAGTGAGATGTTGAAAGTGACTGACTAAAAACTGTAGAACTGTCTGAGTTGGATGAAAAGCAGAGAATGCTCCTTTATGTTCTGGGAAATATGCAACACTTTTCATGATGTTAGAGTCTACTAGCTGTTTCTTGTGACCTTCAGCAAAGCTCTATAAGAAAGAAATCAAGATTAAAGCTGGTCTACTGGTGAAAAGAGAATGAATCCTGGACAAGATAGCCTAGATTCTGTTCCTCCTTGCTAAACACAAGCAAAACCCATGTAAGCAATGTAAGTGGCAACCAAAAAGACATCTCTTAAAGATGACAAGCAAAAGACAAACAGGTTTAGGGTCACAGCACTGGAGGGAAACAAACAAACAAACAAACAAACAAATACAATGCCAAGATTCCAACCTCTCACCAGACAGAAAAAGGATACCCAGAATTTCCTGACCTCTAGTCTAGCAACAAAAGGCATTCCACATAGACTTCTTCTTTCCAAGACTGACAACGTAAAGTGAACTGGACACCACCAGCAAAAATGGATTGACTTGGAATTACCCCTAGCTGGGCTTGAGAATTTCTTCCCCTGCCCAGAGACATCAGAATGGATGGGTAGGACCAGGAGGAAAGACCAATCCAAAAGAAGATGGCCTGGGAAGCCTGAGATTCCCCTTACCTGCCCAGACCCTAAGAGCCTGAGATTCTCTTCCTGCCCAGAGACAGTAGAAGAGCTAGGATAGCATGGGTAGGGGGATCCTACCACAACAAGTGCTTAGTCTGGAAGCCTCTTCATGCCAACACACTTGAAACTCCCCTTTTCCACCAGGAGATACTTGGTGGTCCAGCCCGGTGAAATTTTTCTACCACTTCAGGTAGTACCAACAAGGATCAGTGGGAACACCAATAACCTCACATAAACCAACCAAACAAAATGATACTGAAAATACTATGGGAATTAAACTATCATTGGAACCACAGACCAAGAAAGTAGACCAGGTTCTACCTGCATGCTTAATCTAAGCAGAGTAATAAAATTAAAAGATTTAAATGGGACACAGAGTCACCTAATATAATTGACACAGTGTCTAGAATACAACAGAAAATAACTCATCATACTTAGGATTAAGAATAATCACAACTTGAATGAGAAAGACAACCGATACCACCTCTGACATGAATCAAACATTGGAATTTTATGACAAAGATTTTAAAGCAGTTAAATAAAAATGACTTGACAACCAATTACAAATTTTCTTGAAACAAACAAATGAAAAAATAGAAAACTTCAGCAAAAAAGTGGAATTTATATAAAGGAGCCAAATGAAAATTACAGAGCTGAAAAGTATAATATTGGATATTCAACAACAACAACAAAACCTTATTGGCTAGACTCCGTAGAAGCAGGGAGGTGATGAAGAATAGAATCCATGAACTTGAGAACAGATAGAATTCTCCCAATCTGGACAACAGAAAGGAAATTGACTGAAAAAGACAACGTAATACAACAACACAGAGCCTCGGGGACTTGTACGACAATAGCAAAGGAACCACAACTCACATTATTGGAGTCCCAGAGGAGAGGAAAAGAGAATGAGGATGAAGAATAGTGCAAGAAGTGATAGCTGAAAACTCCCCAAATTTGGCAAAAATAGAAACCCACAGATTCAAGAAGCTGCAGAGATCACAAACAGGATAAATCTCCCCCACATCAATACCAAGATACAGTATAATTAAATTTCTGAAAGCTAAAGACAAAATTTTTAGTTTTCAAAATGCATCCAAAATCTCGAATGCAGCCAGAGAGAAATGATGCATTACTTATTGAGGAACACTAATCGGAATGAAGATAATTTCTGATATGAAGCCATGGAGGTCAGAAGGAAGAGACATAGTATTTTTCAAGTACTAAAAAGAAGAACTGTCACCTCCAAAAAGAGCAGAAATAGGAGTACACACAATAGACTATCTTCTCATGAGTTTTATAAATCATAACTGGTTGAACAAAAATTCTAATATCATGTTATACTCACAATGATATCATTTATTTATTTATTTATTTATTTCTAATGTATTTTTAAAAATTTCTTTTTGAGAGAGGAGTGGGAGAGGAACAGAGAGAGAGAATCTCAAGCAGACTCCATGCTGAGCAGAGAGCCAGACTCAGGGCTGGATCTCAGGACGCTGAGATCATGACCTGAGATGAAATAAAGAGTTGCACTGACTGAGCCAATCCAGGCACTCCAGGACAGTGACATTTAAAAGTGGGAAAGGCGAGGGGACCCACATGGAAGAAAAGTTGCCACACCTCATCTGCAGTGGTAAAATGTTGACGCCAGTAGAATGAGATATGCTATCTATATTGTTCAGCAAGGGTTCCCATTGCTTTACATCCTTACCAGCATTTTGTGTTGTCAGTGTTATGAATTTTGGTCATGCAATAGATGTGTGGTGATATTTTGCTTTAATTTGCATTTTCTTTATAGGATATGATGCTGAGCATCTCTCTCTCCCTCTCGCTTTCTCTCCCTCTCTCTCTTACTCTCACACACACAAACACCGCAAGTAATCACAAGTAATATTCACAAGTAAAAGAGAGGCAATCTGGAAAGATTGGTAGACTGTATCAATGCCAATGTCCTGGTTGTGATATTATACTATAATTTTGCAAAATGTTACCACTGGGGGAGATGGGAAAAGTGTCTGAGGGATATCTGTATTATTTCTTACAACTGCATATGAATCAACAATAAACACAATATTAAAAACAATAAAAAAGAGAAAGAGAATGACAATACAGTCTCACTAAGAAAATCTTACCTATGGCCTGAAATCTAAGATAAATGAATATCGAGGTATTCCAGATTCTTACAGTATTGGAAAAGCAGATCCCCCCACCAACTACACACTTAATGAGAGCAAAGGCAGTGACTCAAGAAACATGGCAGGAGATTGAATTAGGGCTTGAAGTTTGATGGTGCCATTGTGTTTGACTGGTCTTTGATCAAGACACAGAGCACAAACTGAGGGCAAGGGGACAGAGAGACATCTGTTGCTTGGAAATGGTAATTCCCAGATCAGTTTTTGGATTCAAATATTATGACTTGTTAAGATTTTTGGACCTATTATTTGCCCTAGGAATTATCTGGAAGCAAACAGACTAAAACTCAAAAAAGGAGAGTGCCTTGTGGGGAGCTCAGTGGAAGCCCCAGATAAGCTGGCCAAAGAGAGGACCCCAGGTCAGGGACTCCAGGGCATTCCTGCTCAGCAGCTTCTCTGGGAGCTGACGAGCAGCCACTTGGATGTGGTTCCCCACTTCCACCTTTCCCAAGTGGGAATTTAAAGCTAGCCATGGACGATTCGGTTCAATGAGCTGAGAATGAGAAATACATTTCCTTTTGGCTTAGACCAAATCTTAGTTTGGTTTGATACCACTTGCAATTGATAGATCATTAACAGAGGTGTTGTCTGTTTACTCTATGCTCAGCAATGTGTAAGTTGCATTCGTGTACACACAGAAGCATGGCATACAGAGGCATTTATCTACACAGTGGTGTCTATGCACCTGCACAGAGGCATGAACCTACACCTATATGCACCAGTGTGCATATGTACACACACACACTACTGAAAGAGGCAGTCACACAAGTGCAGAAAAATTCATTCATGGTGCCATGGGTGTGCATACAGAGTAATCTCCCTAGAAGGAAAACTATTATGAGTCATTCTTGGCATCACACCTTTGGGCATATCATTAGCCTTGGAGTATTCAAATGCAGAGATGATGCACTTATTGCAATAAATTAATGAACGAGCTACTTTTTTTTTTTTGAGCTTCAAAAGATGATGTGGGATTATAACATAATGAAAGTTTCTAAGGCTCAAAATCTGCTAATTAGGTTGTGTGCTCAATTCAGTACAGCTTTGGTTCCCACAAATACAATCAGGATCTGGGTCTCCATGAAGGAGTCTCCATGGAGCCAGGTTCAGACAGGCTTCAGACTGCTAAGAGCCTGACATCATCCCTCTCCACCCGGCATATGCATGAAGAATGAAGCGAAACCTCAATTAGTTGAGGGGTGGTGATAAGGGAATGTGAAATGTTGGCCCTACCAGGCTTTATCACACAGACTAGATAGTGATGAGGAGGGAAAAATGAATATTTAATATTCTCTCTGAACTCGGATTCTACAATATATGGAGGAAAAGGCATAATAAATGGGCCTATCACTCAAGGGTTACCCTTATTTCATCAATGTTGAGGAAATTTAACATTGATACAAAACTTTTATCTACAGATCATATCCCAGAGTTAGCAATTGTCCTATGATGTCCTGTGTCACTATTGTTTTCCGCCAGTTCAGGATCCAATGTGGGCTCATGCATTGCCTTTAGGGGGTCATGTCTTGATTTTCCTTTAATCAGGAGCTAATCTTCAGGTGTTTCTCATTTTTAATATCATTAAAAATTTTGAAAAATACCAGCCTGCTGTTGTAAAAATTGTCCCTCAGTGTGAATTTTTCAAATGTAGCCTCATGATAAGATTAAGATATTCCTTTCTGACTCATTTACTTCACAAATGATGCTGTGTCTTTCCTGGGGCATCACACCCAGAGGCACATGATGTCTATTTACCCTTCTTTGGTAATGTTCATTTTGACTACTTGTTGAAAGTGTTTGTTTTCTCCAGTTTTTTCCTTTGAAACAATTTTTTTTTCTAATTTTTAAAGGGGTGGGGAAGGGGCAGAGGGAAAGGGAGAGAGAGAATCTCAGTCAGGCTCCACACACAGGGCTCAATCTTACAACACATGAGATCATGATCTGAGCCAAAATCAAGAGTTGGACGCTTAACTAACTGAGCTCCAGGTACTCCTTCTTATTAATTTTGACACACAAATTTTCCTAGATTTTAAAATGAGAGCGCTTTCAAGCAGAATTCTATGTATTGGTATATGGCTCCATATTTTTTAGGCACTTTTTTACTTTCTGACACATGGTGTTCCATATTTATTTGGACCTTCTCTACCCAGTTCTTGAGTTAGCCATTTTCCCAACAGCAATTCTTTTGCTGTTTCATAATTTCTTTAGAAACCAGGATCTGGATAGTAGATGTGTTCATTGCTATGGGGACTTTTTTTTTTTTTTTTAAGATTTCATTTACTTATTTGAGAGAGAGAAAGAAAGCACAAGCAGGTGGAGGGCAGAGGGAGAAGCAGACTGCCTGCTGTGCAGGGAGCCAGATGTGTGTGGGGTTTGATCCCAGGACCTTGAGATCTTGACCTGAGCTGAGGCAGATGGTTGACTGACTGAGCCACCCCGGGTTTCCCAGCTATGGGAGTCTTAAGGTCTTTCAGTGATTAGATCTACGAAATATGAAACCATGAGTTTTAACTGGTTCCTCCAAGTCCATTCCACCCCCACAAAGTCCTTCCTTGCCTTCCCCATTCCATATTTATATTTCCTTCCCCCCAGTAGGAGCTCCAGCTCCCAGCAGTGTCAATGTCATTTATTCTTTTGTTTAATTTTGCAAAACACAGAAATTATGTCAATATTGCTATACTCACAATGTTATGAAAAAAACAGTTAAAAACAATTTAAGATTTTCTCTTGTTCTTTTGTTCTTTTTTTTCTTCCTTAGAAAAAGGTCTAGTATCAAAAGATACTTGAATAGCTCTTCTCTCACCCTTTAGTTAGGGTGTTTTTTAGTTTAGTATTATTCATACACACTTATGCTCTCTTTTTATATTATTATGTTTTCTTTCCCATCTTTGTTGATTTAATTTTGTGCTTTAAATTTGTAGATGGTTAACAAGAGCTCATGTGTTAAAACACTGCCAACAAAATATATTTATGAAAGTGTCACATTATCCTAATAGGTAAGCAATTTCATTATTTTCTGATTTATCCTTTCCATGTCTCTTTTAGGAAAAATAAGCATAGATGTATGTTATTTCTCCTTCTTTCTGATCAAAATGTACACAGAAGTAATATACGTATGTTTCTGTAGATACAAAAAAATAGTGTATATGTTACCATTATTTCACACTGTCCTTTTTATACTTATCAATACATTCTGGTTATACTCCATATTACTTTATATAGTTTACTCTTACTTTTGAAATAAAATTGTGAAGTGCTAGTTATTTTTCATCAGTACTTTTAATATAGTATCCTATTATTTTTTGGAATCTATTCATGTTAATGTCCTATCTGCCATCAGTATAATTGTTATTATTTGTGGTACTCGGCCTTTCTTTTAGCTCTTGAAGTTCTGCTGATTCATTAACATGTACTGTGGTGTAGATTATTTAGAGTTTTTTTTATTCTAAGGATTTATTTTATTTTTTTAAGTCAGAAAACCCCTCTGATATTTTATTTGATTTTTTTCCCCATTGATTTCTTCTGTAACTCCTATTAGATTTATGTTGGAGCATCTCAATGTATTCTCCACAATTCTTAACTGTTCTTCCATATTTCTTTTCTTTTTTTTTTTTAACATTTACACATTCTTATTTTTTTGAATTTTTATTTTATTTTTTCAGTGTTCTGAGATTCACTGTTTATGCACACACCCAGTGCTCCATGCAATACGTGCTTTCCTTAATATCCACCACTGGGCTCACCTAACCTCCCACCCCCTCCCTTCCCAAACCCTCAGTTTGTTTCTCAGAGCCCACAGTCTCTCATGGTTTGTCTCCCCCTCAGATTCCCCCAATTCACTTTTCCTTTCTTTCTCCTATTGTCCTCCATGTTATTCCTTATGCTCCACAAATAAACGAAACTATATGATAATTGACTCTCTCTGCTTGACTTACTTCACTCAGCATAATCTCTTCCAGTCCCGTCCATGTTGATACAAAAGCTGGGTATTCATCCTTTCTGATGGAGGCATAATATTCCATTGTATATATGGACCATATCTTCTTTATCCATTCGTCTGTTGAAGGATATCTTGCCCCTTTCCACAGTTTGGTGATTGTGGCCATTGCTGTTATGAACAGTGGGGTACATATGGCCCTTCTTTTCACTACATCTGCATCTTTGGGGTAAATACCCCAGTAGTGCAATTGCAGGGTCATAAGATATCTCTATTTTTAATTTCTTAAGGAATCTCCACATTGTTATCCAAAGTGGCTGCACCAACTTGCATTCCCACCAACAGGGTTTCCCTTTCTCCACAATCTCTCCAACACTTGTTGTCTATTGTCTTGTTGATTTTGGCCATTCTAACTGGTGTAAGGTGGTATCTCAATGTGGTTTTGATTTGAATCTCCCTGATGGCTAATGATGATGAACATTTTTTCATGTGTCTATTAGCCATTTGTATGTCTTCTTTGAAAAAGTGTCTGTTCATGTCTTCTGCGCATTTTTTGACATGATTATCTGTTTTTGATTATCTGTTTTTCAAGTGTTGAGTTTGAGGAGTTCTTTATAGATCTTAGATATCAGCCCTTTGTCTGTAGTGTCATTTGTGAATATCTTCTTCCATTCTGTGGGTTGCATCTTTGTTTTGTTGACTGTTTCCTTTGTTGTGCAGAAGCTTTCGATCTTGATGAAGTCCCAAAAGTTCATTTTCGCTTTGGTTTCATTTGCCTTTGGAGACATGTCTTGAAAGAAGTTGCAGTGGCATATTTCTATTTTTTAAAAATCTCTGTGCTGTTCTCTTTTCAACTGTGTTCATTTATGGCTATTATCATAGACACCTGTTCTTGTATTATTCATGCTTTTTTCATACTGTTGGATCTTTTTAATTATGTTATTCTTTCATTTATATTTGACCATTCTAACATTTTAATTTGAAAGTTTTTGTCATACTGTCTCTTACAATTAATTTCACAAGGAGTGAATTCATGTTCTAGTTGTTGATTTCACTTGTTGTCTTTCTTATCTCTAGATGTTTTCATCAATTTTAAAATTTGGGCTGATGTACTCATTTTGAGTCAGAGGGATTATTTTTGTCTCTCTTCCTCTCTTGTCGGTAGTTTATAGTCTTATAAGCATTCAAAACTACCTCCCATGTAAATCAACTCCTGAGCCTAATTTTAAAATGGTATGTTGGGGCTTCAGTTGTATGGTGATTTTAGAGATACTGAGATCCAATTTTTGAGGCAATGAGTTGTCTAGCTCAGTTCTACATCAGGCAGTACTTTTATAGTCCTACTTCATTGGGTTCACAACTTCCTATAAATCATAGTTTTAGGGATAAAATTGGCAACCTTTATGCTTGAGTATACCCCCCCCCCACATAGAAAATCCCCAGCCTCAAGCAGTGAACCTAGTTTTTGTCACTCATCTTGCAGGAACTGTTTTATCCCATTATTCTATGACTTCTAGCTCTCAGGGCCAGCAAGTCTTCTGATTCAACCCCCTTCTCAATATAGACTTCTGTTCTGTTTCTGAATATAACTACATATTTATTATCTCCAGTCTCAATTTTCATGTGAGGGTATTAAAATGTTAAGTTGAAATGACTAGTTTAAAGCCACATGGTTAATGAGTGAAAGTGCTGGACTCAAATCTAGGTTTCCTGGCTTTAGATTCCATAAATTTTGGTGACTCCAAGCAACCTTTCTGTTGGCTTTTATTTTTCCATCTAGTATTTTTCCAAACTTCTACTGAGTTTAGATATTTTTTTCTAATTGAAGCTGATTTTTTTCTAACTTTTTTTTTTCTAATTTTCTAAATGAAATGAGGGCACTTTTTCTCTCTAAAGACATTATGTTGTGGTAGAAGGGATCTTAAGCTCTAGTAGAATTATCTGGGTTCTGTCATTTTCTGGGAAATTTGTTAAGTCTCTAGGCCTCAGTTTTCTCTTCTACAACACTAGGTGGTTTGGCTGAGATGGACTCTAAGTTCCCTTTCAGGTGTAAAGTTTTTGGAGTGCACTTTTTGTTTGCCCCATTCTCAGTAACCTGTAAATTGTTGATTGACTATCACTTAAATTTTTACTATATGTGCATTTTTCTGTCACTGTTCTTTATATGAAATACTCCTTGACAAAGGCATGGCAAAATAGAATGGACTCACCAGCATGAACAGCTGGCTAGTGAGTGGTTTATTGGTTCTATATGGAACTTTGCTGTTAAGCTCTGCACTTAATGGTCTCTCCTTCCCCTTTACAAATTACTAGGGGTTATAAGGTAATGTAACTAAGCAATACCTGCCCAATAATTCCCAAGAAGATGCTAATGGGCCACTTAGGCAAATTTATCACTGTTTATTCTGGCAATAATAGACTAATACCTGAACTATCAAATTAATAGCTAAAATTGTGGCATTGAGTCAGATTACAAAAAAAGTTAAAATACTCTATGAAGACAAATGGACAAATACTTCATGATAGACTATATATGAATAGCCAATAAGCACATGAGAAAGTGCTTATTGCAAAGTAAAACCACAATAAGATAAATTACAAATGGCAAAAATCCAGAAGACCAATACTAAATGTCAGTGATGATGTGGAGCTACTGGAACTCTCATACCTAGCTAATGGGAGAATAAAATGATAGATGGCTATAGAGATGTGTTCTTCAGTTTCTTATAAAGTTAAACATGGATGTACACCATGACTGAACAGGTATACCCCTAGATATTTATTCAAGGTATATGAAAACTAAGTCCACTAAAACAACAGCGTTTCTAGCAGACTTATTAATAAAAGCTAAAATCGAGGATAATATCATTGTTAGTGACCAGAAAAGGATATAAGAAACTTTCTTTTGTTATGAGTATATTCAATATTTTCTTTGGAGGTGTGGTTATACAGGTGCATAAAATTTTCAAAACTCATTGAACTGAACACTTCAGATTTGTGTACTTTATTATTTGTTAATTAGGTCTCAATTAAAAATGTGAATATAGAGAAATTGATATGTTCCAGGCTCTGAATCTAATTGAGCTTATCTGCTGCTAGAAAATATTCATATCTCACATTTTTCAAGCACTCAGTATTAGTTATCAATCTGCATTGAAATGCAAAGTATCTCTTATTTAGTAGATATTTTCTTGGGCTTTGTTTTAGTTGGAGAACTGAGAAATTGCACTGTCAACCCTATACCTGAAGAGACACAAACATATAGTGCTTCAAATTTAATGCACTGTGCATCAAGCAAAGCCAACACCTCTTCTCAACAAAGATGATCACAGAGCCATTTGCTTTTAATCTGCTTTGAGGAACACTATTGGTCTCACTATGTTTCTCCTGAAACCCATTTTCCTTAAAAACCTGTTTCTGTAATTAGAAAGTCTTACAGACACATTCTTAATTTCCCATATACCTCTTACTGAATGAGGGGAGGAAAGGAAAAGATAAGATTAGCTATGAAAGCTCTTATCTCTAGCTAGATTGTGGTCTAACTTCCTTTGTCTCACAAATTCTGGAAGCTCTTCAATGCTGTATACATTCAGGACTGTATGAAGAACAATGGTCTAGAGGTGATGGATATATCATGCTGCATTATATACTTAGTAACTCATGGCTCTGCATTTGGCGTACTTGTATTTAAAGATCTTGGCTTCACCATACACCAACTGTGTCACTTTAAACAAGTTTCCAATGTCTTTGAGCCTATGTTTTTATTTATTTAATTTTGTACAATAGCAATATGTGACATATGTATGATATGATAATATGTGATAATTGATATGTGCTATATCACATCTGATATATTTGATAATAATATCTACTTAAAAGATTTTGTTTTGGGGCACCTGGGTGGCTCAGTGGTTTAAGGCCTCTGCCTTCGGCTCGGGTCATGATCCCAAGGTCCTGGGATCGACCCCGCATTGGGTTCTCTGCTCAGCAGGGAGCCTGCTTCCCTCCCTCTGTCTCTGCCTGCCTCTCTGCCTACTTGTGATCTCTCTCCCTGTCAAATGAATAAATAAAATATTAAAAAAAAAAAAAA